>CM073760.1:58000465-58305465 GCA_037127475.1 Arma custos | reverse complement strand
TGGAGGGTTTTGTTGGAAACATAATAAGGAGCATCGACAATAGTTCTCAGGATTTTGGATTGAAAGGATTGAATGCGTCTGATATTCGATTGTTTTGCTGTCCCCCACAGTTCCAGTCCATAGGTCCAAATAGGTTTGATGATGGTCTTGTATATTAGTAATTTATTGTCTATTGAAAGATCGGAGGTCCGACATAGTAATCTGTATAGTTGGCTAAATCGTCTGTTAAGTTCTTGTCTTTTGAGTCTGGTATGAGGATTCCATGTAAGTCGTTTGTCTAGGAGGAAGCCAAGGTATCGTACTCACACAACTAATAAAATAACTGTTCCAATTCTTGAATGGGAATATAAATAATATCTCTGCCCCGGGGTAAAGGACACCATGTCCACAGAATGGGTAATATTTTAGGTCAATCGTCGCAGATAATTACTATGTAAAGTATTGGTCAGTGTAATACTTCCAATTACTTATCACTACTATTAACAATATGAATATTTTTCTTTAAGTAGTAAAGAAAAAACAAACTTTAATAGCTCAAATTTATGGAAAATTGGCTCTCCTTAACAATTACAAAAATTCCAAAAATGTAACATTGCGTCCACTACCACAGTACAGATATAAAAAATTATAATATGAATAAAAATAAAACTGGCCCACAATCCATGGAGAGTCTTGTGTTTATTACAGTAGAGACTACAGACAAAGAGAGAGATGTTTGGTCCGAGATCACGGTCAACCATCTGGTTTTCCCCCAATTAAGATTACCCTCTTTGTAGAGGCTGGGTGATCCACAGGAGGGCCAGTAGGTCCCACAGGGACCGTCCGTGGCTGTCAGCTGATTAAATAATTTAACTGCCACAGCCGGATTCGAGCCCGGAGCCTTTGACATAGCAACTCAGCACTGAATGCACTGAGCTATTCCGCCCCATAAATCAGCTGTCTTTAATTATGGGAAGTTTAGTTGGACAATGTGGTGACCGGGAAGAATGTTGTGAACCCGATGTAGACAAAGGATTCCTTAGGAATTAGTGGATTCTCGAAATAGTTTTCTTCTTCTTTTCTTGTTTCATTGTTCTTATTGATTTCTTCTTCTTTTGTTCAATGCCAATGGCCTTTAAAGCAGGAATACTCTTATATTATTATCCGAACAGTTATATCAAAACTCAAAGAACCTTTTAAAAAGCTTTATGCTGTTGTATAGCTAAAACTTTGATAGTTTAAAACCTTAATTATCAACATCTTTACTTATGCGTAAATAAACTAAAAACAATTAAAATGATTTTATTTTTAGTTGAACAGATGATTGCATCTTTAGTTCGCAGTATAACCATGATAACATACATACAAAATTATTTACAAAATTATATACAAAAGACTTTAAATGTTATAAAATAAGCATTAAACTATTTTTTAACAGTTAGACGGTCTGAATTGAAGCTTTAGCTTCATATGACCAAGTGAGTAGGAAGGCTTCTACTGTGTTATCAAACATTTTGGAGAGTAGGTCATTTAAGAAATGTATTTTTTGTAATTTTAAATTTAAAACCTAAAAACATTTAAATTTAATAAATTTAAAACCTGTTTCATTATTTTTTGGTGTTGCTATTGCTTTATTTATTTGTTGTTTTTTTTATGGGTGGCGTAGCTCAGTGAATAGAGGATTGTGTTCCTGTGTTGAAAGTTCCAGGTTCACTTTCTATAAGAAATAAGCACATATATTTATCGTCAACCTTCAGTATTTACACTATATAAATATTATTATGATATTTTATCTTCAATATTATCTTTTTGTAGACACTTCTCCCATAAACTATTATTCATAATGACTTGTTGTACAGTGTTATCATAGCTTTATATTTTATTTTATTTTTAGCACTTTGTATACACAGTATTGCCGAAGGTTTGAGGTTCTGGTTGACATATAAATTATTAAATCTGTTATTAATCGTAGTTTGAGGGGGTCCAGGACCCTCCTGAGGCTCATCCAACCACTGCAAAGTCGGTACCTAGAATAGGGGGAAATTCGGGCGGTTGAGCGTGATCTTGGACAAATAATCTCCCTGCAGAATAGTTATCCAAGAAACAGTATAGACTCCACCGTGTACTGAACCCAAAACCCTTTGTGTGTTGTATTGGTACAGATTTAAATATCTTAATACGAGTATATAAAATTTTCGTGTCACAGTGTTTGTTACAGAACTCCTACGAAACGACTTGACCGATTCTTATGAAATTTTGTGCCCATATTCAGTAGGTCTGAGAATAGGATGTAAACTATTTTTCATGACCCCAAGTGATACGTGTCGGCCATTATTATCGATTAAGCGTCGATCGCAGCAATGACGTTTGATGATGCTGCATTTTTGATATGTTGTAAGGGCATGTCTGAAGAGTGTATATCCAAGTATGCAACCGAAAAAACGAACGGGAATAATTTTGGCGGCCGAAGAACTTCGAAATTTTCGGATTTTTTTTCAGTTTTTGGCCTGTATCTCCTAATCGGTGCGTTTTAGAGAAAAAGCAGAAATAACAATTTTAAAAGGAGATTGAAATAGCTACAATTTTACCTCAAATGCAGCTCTTTAGGTTTAACGGATCCTCAGTTAATTTGCAATCATCAATTCACCGGAATCTTAGCTCTATCTAATGTATAAAATTGTCGTCACAATGTTTGTTACAGAACTCCTCCGTGGCGACTTGACGAATTGGTAATAAAAAATATCACCGGGAATGTTATTGAAGGGGCAATGTTGATTGGAATCTTTAAAGGAGAAGTCGTACTGTAGCCACATATTCCAAAGAAACCATCAGAACCCATAATTCCGTTAAAAAGACTTTAATTTGATATAGGCTTGGCTATTGTTATGAACCATCAGCAATTCTCAAGGCCAGTCAATGTCCATTGCCGGTTTGGACCTAGAACATCTATGTTCCTCCCATGGACAATTATTTGGCGCATGCTCACGTATTAGTAAACCATCTAATCTATTCGAATTAGCAAAGGGCAGATTAAAAAACAATGTTGGTCATCGATTAGCGCATAATAAATTGAAATAAATAGTTATAATTTAAAAAAATATTTTTAGTCATAATTAAAAATAAACCATGATATACCTCATTTATTAATTTAATGTTTTTTTATTTTATGAGTCAGGAATTTTATATATAATTTATTTATTATATACTGTACTTAGATATAAAATGTAAAATCGAAAATCTATATAATTCATTTTTTCCATTCTTTCATTGTTTCTTTAAAATTCAAATTTTAACCTAATATATACTTAAAACTATTACGACAGCCACAGCAACGCGTGGCCGAGTCAGCTAGTATTGATATATATTTTTATATGTACTTGTGCAATATAATACATGGGCTGGCAACACTAATTGACGGTTTTTTAGACTTATAAACTGTTCAGTTAAAGGCCTTCTACTCGGTCGGGACCAACCGCCGACCATCGTAACCTTGATCGAGTTGACCAATTTTTGTATTCGTCAATTTTCAATTTTCAATTAGGATTTAGCACGCAATAATGACTTAAATTTAAAAAATATATAATACGCAAGCATAACAATAATTATAAAGAAAGATAACTATTAATATTTACGTATACAGGGTTGTCCCGAATTTAAATGGCAAAACTTCAGGAACTTATAGGGGACCGAAAAGCTAAGACAAAAAGTCCTTTAGAGATTTGTTCGTTTTTGCTTTGTTTTAGAGAAAATCGTAAAAAAAAGAAACAAAACAAAAATGTTACAGGTAGCGATTATCACCTTTCAAAGTTCGTCAGGCTAGGCAGTGAGATATGTAAACACTTAATGTTATCCTTTACATTCTTTTATTTGTTTACATTTTGGCTTCCTTCTAGAATTATAATTCTAAATCAGTCTTTAGTCAGTTACTCAGATATTTTTGTGTGAATAGCATCAGCCACAATACCGCATACATATTCTAATGTTGAATACGCTGATATGATTTTTGTGTATGGTTTTTGTAACGGCAATGCTTCAGAAGCGGTGCGGGAGTTTGCGCGCCAATTTTCAAATAGAAGAGTGCTTAATCGACGAGTCTTTTCGTTAACATTTAATAGACTACGAGAGAATGGGTCATTCTTAATACGCAACGAAGGCGACCAATTCCAGGCAGCAGTAAGAGCAGATTATTGGAGGAGAAATTGTGTCCAATACCACTTCGATAACAATCCTGAGACAAGCATCCGAAGAGCATCTGCTGCATTAGCAATTTCGCGGCAAGCAATATGGTGAACTTTGAAAGATGATAACTGCTACACATACCATCTTCAAAAAGTTCAGAATTTATTACCTCAAGATTATGTCAAGAGATTTAATTTTAGTAACTGGTTTCTTGAAAAAATTCGCGATGATAATTTATTTCCATTAAAAATTATATGGACCGATGAAGCTAACTTTACAGAGGAGGAATTGTTAATCAAAGAAATTATCATGTATGGGCTCTTGAAAATCCCAGAGCTAATAGAGAGAATAGGTTTCAGCATGAATTTGCAATTAACGTTTGGCTTGGAATTTGGAACGGATTACTGATGGGACCATATTTTTTACCTGGAAGATTGAATGGTATCACATTTACACATTTTTTGGAGACGACTTTTCTAATTATTTAGATGACATTCCCTTACAACAGCGGATTGAAATGTGGTTCCAACTCGATGGATGTCCAGCTCATTGTAGCAGAGTTGCTCGAGCTTGGCTGGATATAAATTATCCACAACGATGGATTGGAGTGGAGGAGTAGTACCTTGGCCACCCAGATCACCTGATATGACACCCATGGATTTCTTCGTATGGGGAACCTTGAAGCAGAAAGTTTATTCGGTGTTAATCAACTCAAGAGAGCAATTAAGAGACCGAATCATAGATGCAGTGCACCGAATATGATCAGAACAATGTTTAGCTGCAATCAAGTGACTGCTAGATGTAATGCTTGCATTGGTGCAAGAGGACAACATTTTGAGCAATATTTACATTAAAAAGAACATAACATAAATATAAATGTAAGTAAATAAGGATAAAAATGAAAACTCGTTTTGTTTCTTTTTTTGCGATTTTCTCTAAAACTAAGCAAAAACGAGCAAATCTCTAAAGGACTTTTTGTTTTAGTTTTTCGGTCCCCTATAAGTTCTTGAAGTTTTGCCATTTAAATTCGGGACACCCTGTATACAAGTTTTATGGAAAACTTAAAAAAAGTTAAGAAATTAATGAAACAAAAAACTATAGTTATTTAAATAATAAGTGTGTGTGTGTGTGTGTGTGTGTGTGTGTGTGTGTGCGTATACTTCTATATTCTACTATATTTCTATGGATTCATTACTTCGGACTCTATTACTGACGAGATGAAGTATGCCAGGCATAAACAAATAGTAGATTTCTAGGTTTTGAATAATTGTTTACAATATTCCAATCAAAAATCTAAACACTGTGGTCGGCCGACAGCGTTCCAGACGGTAGGGAGGGCTGCGCTCCCGACCACCGACGGTCGGCCCCGACCAAATGGGTCGGTCAAACGACTTCTACACTGTCTATTTCTACATCAACTCGACCAAGGTCACGATGGTCGGTGGTCGATCCCGACCGTGTAGAAGGGGTTTTAATTATTGTCAGTTGCAGTTGGACTCCTTCTGTTATGTTCTATTCTATTATCATTATTTTCTTCCTTCCTTCATTATTCATTCTCTCTATCCTTCTTTCTTCACATACGAATACTATACCGCGTACTGAACCTAAAACCCTTCATTGGTTGTAGTGTTACATTTTTTTTGTTATTACATTATTTTTTATCTTCAAAGTGTAATATCTTCTAAATCGTTAATGAACTGCATGAATCGAATGGGAAAAATCTGATGGTGGAGCGTGGTATGGGCCAAATCACCTCCAAGCACAACAGAACATTGTCCACCACATATTGAACCCAATATCCTTCTTGTGCTGTAGTAGTATAGTTTTGTAGTGTATTTTATTCCAAGTGTCCGCAACTACGAATCCCTCACCCTTTCAGCGGCTCCTGTGATTTACGGTACACAATATGTGGACAGGTATACGAAGGACCATGAGAATTTCTCAAAGGATACGTGCTTCCCTAAATCTCCGCTGAGCCTACTAGGGCAAGAGCTGGCCTGAAAGGAGAAGATAAAATGCGGACGATAGGCGAAGGAGCTTTGAGATAGTGGGGAGGTGTCGAGGTGTTTGAAATTATTTATGTGAACGGTGTGCCGGATCGGAGCGGAATATATCGCCAGGAGGGACATATTTTATCTGCGGCAAGCTATTGACAAATGGTCCCTAAATCTTTCGAAATGCCCCCATTTCTGGCTCACTTCGAATCCGGAACCAAAAAAAAAAAAATCGCAATATTTTGCTTTAGTGCCGTGTGTTACCGCTTCACTTTCGATTATTACCTGACAATGGTATAGTGAGAACAAGGGGAATTCACGGGATCAAACAAAAATCCTCATTGTAGCCAACTTAACAATTTATGATCAGCCATGGCATCATAATATCCACTACCTGATTAGTTTATTTATACTATTATTTTATTGATGTTTACATGTAGGAATAGTAGTATACAAAATAATAGTAATATTTTTTCTCCTTCATACTCCAAAAAAATAACTAAAATATCGCCAAGTATAGGTATAGGTATAGGGATTTTGGCCAAGTATAGGTATAGGGATTTTGGCCTTTCTTGTTATGCTCAATCCAGTTTTGTGGGGTAATACCATCCTAAACCCATAAAAAAAAAATTAATAAATTGCGTCCTATTTTAACGGCTATAATGTTGTATGGCATGAAGATATCATTATCGTGATGGGCAGCCGGAATATTAATTATTAATCTAGCCGTAAGATAATTTACTCTTGTTAACATTCTTGAAAAAATCACCATCAAGTGATAACACCAAAAACGATCGCTATAATTATTATATGATTTTTATTAGCCCTTAAAACGACAACCTCATGGATTAACCAAGTTTAAGGAGAGTTGGTAGGACTCAATAAAGAAGTGGATCTTGAAATGAGGACTTGAAAAAAATGTGGTCATAAAATTTAATTGGAGGAAACCCCAACTTTGGGGAAACTTAAAAAGAAAAGTTGTTCCCGCTGTTTAAAAGCTCAATACTTTTTATTTTATTTTTCCACTTTTGTTTTACATTACTTATATTAACTTATATTTTTTAAAATTTAGTTTTTTTAAATTATTTTTATTATTATGTATATTTATGTTTTGCAGTGTGTCCCTATTATATTTGTATAACGTTATATAAATATTATGCTCTTCAAAGGGAGTTAGGAGGTGCTATGGTATATGATATTGCCTCGCTGATTTCTAGATATTTATTTTTGTAAATGATTGATGTTTTTATTAATATTTATTTTTTAAATTGGCTGCTCAGTATGTACTGTATCATCGGAACCTGATTTCAGTCCATCTAAATAAAATAAAATTCGTTTTATTGCTACATCACCGGGCACTCTTTAGCCTCTAACTAGGGGGTGACTGGCCTGTAATTGGGTTGCAGGCTAAACCAGGCTTAGTGAGGTCTTGCCTTAAAATCCTCGTTGCATAACCTCTCGGTTAGGAACACCCGGTCCTCTACAAATACTGAACTTTTATTTTTCCCACCTACCTCGTTGTTCCCACCTTGCTGCGATGGAAGAATTTAAGGCAGTGGAGTATTGCGTCTGGGAAGAATTCATAGCACTGTCAACTCTCTTATTAACATTTTTATTAATATAACTTTTGTATATTTTATTCGTGGAACTATAAAAAAAGCCACCGATCTGTGCATGCGAACCATCCGTTAAGAAGCATTTACACCAAAATGTAAATAACATTTTGATAGCTACCTTCAGCCCCTTCAATAAAGAAATTTTATTAACATTGCAATTACCAACGTTTCAAACAAATTTCTTTACGAAATTTTGATGCCAAGTCATGAAGACTGGTGGCAAAACTGCAATACGAAAATTCCAACAAATCCCGTCAAATCACCTTTACCCTTCGTCATGTACCAATGCCTTCATGTCCTGCAAAGTCATTAAATTATATCCCACTTACTCATTTAGAGCAAATCCGATGGTTAGAATAGTAAAATGAAAAAACTAGCCGTTTCAGGGTACTTCAATACTTACTAGAGAAAAGTTCTAAGCTCCCAATTAATTACTTAAGACTCATTATAACACTTATTTTAACTTACGAAATAGGGCTTCGCAGCTTCATTGAGCCAGCGTATCCAATCCTTACAATCCAAAATCCTTCGTAGAATCCACAATGCTCCTCACTTTACTAAGAATAAACTAATCGATAATGACCTCAATGTCCCATTTTGTTATTGATTTGGCATGAACCCGATACGGGTCATTTCAGGATAAACTTGATTGCCCTTCGTACTTATTAGTAGGCCTCTTGACTTTTTAAGTTAAATTTGTTATTTGTGTTCAACCAATGGGTAGTTTCACTACTTGCCTATATCCATGCCATTATGCATCATTCATTATATTTCCTTATAATACAGTTTTATATTATAATAAATAAAATAAAAGTATTTTTATACAATTTACCATATAATAAATTATTATTTAATTTTCTTCAATAAAGTTGGTGGGGTATTGGAATTGGAAGGTCCTGGGCTCGAATTCCGCTGCAGTCGGAGATGGAACGTATGGGATCTAGGAACCTCCTGGGGTTCACCCAACCTCTATAAAGTGGGTACCCAAAATAAGTGGGAAAAATCTGGTGGTTGAGCGTTTTCAAGGACAAATCACCTCCCTGCACAGCCGTTGTCTAAGTAATAGCACTGTCTGTACCATGAACTGAACCGCAGACTCTTCAAAGTTTTTTTTACATTATTATCTTATTTTAAAATCCATAATGTTTTAATAATGTGTTATTTTTTCCAGCGAGTAATTTAATTACGCTCTTTCTTGAAAATAATAATCAAAGAGAATACTCTCACACAAAATTTGAAAAACTCGGTTAGAAATGACTGAATAAATAAAGCGTATTACAAAAACAAATGGTTGATAATCCAACTCAACGAGGGATAGGACGGAGAACCCACGGTATTCTTTTTTTTATGCCAACTAACGGAAAGTAATTAGTACCGCCTGCCTAAATAATGAAAGAGCGTTAATTTGGAAGAGAGTTAATTAATAAAGAGGATTAATTTGGAATGTGCTCTGAAATTATATTGAAACACAGCCGGGTAATTGTGAGGATGGCAGCCGAGTCGGGCCGGTATATGTCAGTGTTATTGAGTTTTATTCAGGAGGGCCAAAACCTATGTACTCTATAACTTCAATTTATTTGAAATTGTTTCTTCTCTAAAAAAAAATCTAAAACATACGATTCTTTTAATAGTTTAGTTAATAGTTTTTAGTCTAAATCTAAAGATTACTAAAAATAATTAAAATAAATTTTGGCCTTTATATACATAAGTATAAAACCTTAATGATATTTATTTATGTTTAAATTTATTATATTAGCAAAAAAATTCGGCTGCAGTGTATAACATTGTAAAATTGTTTCATACAAAAATTGTGTACAATGTTAATTCTCAGTCCGCTAAAGCTAAATCTAAAATTTACTATTTATTTTATAGGTAACCAAGCTGATTATGATTCGATTATATAGAGATTTGATTATATAGAGATTATTTAAAAATAAGTAAAACAGATTTTGTCTATAAATTGATTGTTATAAAACTATAACATATGACAAAACGTGTGAACTTAATAACTTTATGATATAAATTAAATTGTTCTTTCTCTAAAATTAAAAAATTCCATTTAAATAAACTAATAATTTTATATTTTTGTGAATTGATGATTATTGAACTACACATTTTTTTTTCCTTTCAAAGTAACCCTTTGAAGAGACCGTTTATTTATTTGCACATTCCATACTTGAGTATACTATGTGCCTTTCAAATTAATTTATTTTTTTATTATTGAACTGCACATAGATTATTAAAAAAAAAGTAAAAGAATATTACACGGACACTGTGTAATGGTTTAATGCTCCATATATATTGATATTAATCGACTGCAATGTATGACATTGTTTTATTAAATCCTTTATTCTCTAAATATAAATATAAAATATAGTATTTATTACATATATGTAATAAAATTATGATTTAAAGAATTTTTGGTAATTATACCGATTATTATAAAATTACAATACTATGATTAGAGGTGTCTTTTGCTCATTTTTCCGTCATTTATTGTTGTAATACTTATATTTATGTAATCATCTACATGACAACATATTCATCTATATTCATTACGCACCATATTTCATATGTATTCAGATCGAGTTAATAAATATAAATATAAACCTTTTAGTGCCATTTGAAGAATTTAGTGAATTAAAAGAAATAGTTGTAGTCATCAAGATCACACAATAATCTAATCATAAAATAAACACTTATTTATACATTATATAATAATTAAAATAATATTAAAAAGGCATTATCAATGCCCCATGAATTGTACTTACAAATTCCTCTCTATATAAATGTAATTTATGGATGTGTTTCTTGTGAATACTATGTTTGGTAATGATTTCATTCCATGTTCAAATGAATAATTTAAAAGATTAATATTGGGAAACATAAGAAAATCCACCGCTTTTCACAGACGATGGGTACACTCCATTTTCCCAATTCTGATTGTATTCAGTTAAAACCCTATCATCTCTTTATCTGGCACAATAAAAAAAGGTTAATTTCGTTACAGATACATTCCAAGGAAACACAATTAAAATGAGCTTATTTCCTCTGTGAGTCATTATATGTTATTATCCTTCGGTGATATTTCCAATAATAATTATTATTTTAAATATTTTATTTTTGAAGAGAAAAGATTTGTCCAGGGCCGGGACTTTTCTCTTCAAAAATAAAATATTTAAAAATTATAACAATTAATAAAAAAATAAAATAAAATAAATTATAAATGATAATTATTATTTTACCCTATAAGACTAAATGGTATTAAAAAAAATTTTCAGTTAAGAATAATCGGTTCATTTTCCCCCCTTCGTTTTGGCCAACTAGGCAGCACGCGCCAATTTCAATTCCTTCTCATTTGTTGCTTTCCAATACTCTCTCATCCTTTCACCATGTCCCTTTTTTCTTTCTTCCGACTTGTGCCTTTCTTTGCTCCACTTTGTGCCTGTTCTTTTATTGCTTGTACCCTGGAATCCCAAGTCCAACACCATATTTCTGAAGGCATTTCTCAATGCTGCAGCTTCTGCTTTTATGCTGTGCATTTCTAAATCTTAAGCGAATTATTTTTAATTCATTTATTTTATTGTTATTAAATTTGTATTCCATAAGTTTCTGATTAATATAAATATAGATGATTTTGTAAAGTCTAAATTTGTGAAAAAATTTAAGCTCAAGTAAAAAATTTGTTTATTAGTTTGTCATTTATTTTGGAAACTGAGTAACAAAAGAAGGATCAGTTCCGTAGTTTGTCGCTTCGAGTCACGACAAGTTTTAACTTTTCTTTCCTTTTCTTTTTAATAATCTCGAAAATGTATACACCTCAAATTAATCTTCAGTTGTAGTATAGGAAAAAGAGGTTAATGTGTATATTTCGGTTATAATTTCGTCAAAAAATCAACGTTTTAACAATCACATATCATCTATACTCTGGAGTGTTTTTTTTGTTTTTTTAAATGTATTTATTAAAATTTGCAACTGTATACAGAATACATCAAGTAAATATAATGAAAGATGAATCATGCCCCGAGACAAAGGCAAGTAGAGAAACTACACAGTGGTAGTACTCAAGCTATGAAATTTTAGTTTATTTTTTATTTTTATTTATTAAACACTTTATTGAAACATTACAATCTGCCACTTGTGGGCAATAAGTAATGCTACTATGTAACCATTTCATAAAAACAAAAAATGATATAAACAAAATAAAATAAATGAATGTAAAGAAATATATACATGCAGTAATAAAACAAAATTAGTGCAAAAATGATAAAAAAATAAAGTCTAAAAAAAAATAAAATAAAATAATGTATACATTCAAACCCTATTTATAATTTTCCTGGGTCCCCGAACTAAGCTTCTTCCCCAGGAATGAGGGCAAAGCAGGAGTTCGGGAGGCCCCTGCCCCCTTTCCCAGCCGCGTCATTGGAATTAAACTCCAATTGAAGCTGGTTAAGTGCGCTTCACACACACAGGTCGTGAGTGGAGAATCTGGCCATTGCCAGTACTCCAAATAACATTTTTATAACAAGTCTCGGGGCCATTGCCGGTTTAGACGGCGGGGAGGATTATATGGATGTGTGGAACTGGATAATGACTGAGCCAGGGGATTGGGATGACAGGCAAGGTTTTGGTGAAAGTTTGAGAATTTAGTAGGGATGAGGTCGAGGACGAAAGGAATGTTGAGATCATTATGGAGGGTTTTGTTGGAGACATAATAAGGAGCGTTGATAATACTTCTCAGGACTTTGGATTGAAAGGATTGAATGCGTCTGATATTCGATTTTTGCCGTCCCCCCAGTTCCAGTCCATACGTAGGTCCAGACGGCTTTGATGGTCGTCTTGTATGTTAATAGATTATTGTATATTGAAAGATGGGAGGCCCTACATAGCAATCTGTATAGTTGGCTGAATCGTCTGTTAAGTTCTTATCTTTTGAGTCTGATATGAGGATTCCATGTAAGCCTTTTGTCTAGGAAGAAGCCAAGGTATCGTACTGTGCCGGAAATACGTAGGACGGTTTCATTGAATTGGACAGAAGGACATGTTCCCCGACGAAGTGTAAAAGTCACGTGTTTCCAGTTTTCCTTTTTTGACTTTGATCCGTCATTGGTTACACCAAATTTCAATGAGTGAAAGGTGCCTTTGGAGGTTCGAGGAAGCCCTTTCGGGATCTGGATGAGATAGTTCGAAGGTAGGGGAAATGACTGCACCTAAAAGGAAATGGATCCCTAGGGAATCGAGGAGAGAGCTGAATTGGGAATCGGAGATGGATTTGTTAGGAGGACAGTACACCGATGCTAATGTGTTAGGAAAGGAAAAGGTTTTGATTGAAACAGCTGTAGCCTGAAGGAGATCGCTTGAAGGTAGGGGAAATGACTGTTAGGAGAGGGATTGATGGACTATGACAGCAGTACCACCGTGAGCTTTTCCATCAGGATGGTCAGTTTGGGAAGATTGGTACCGTGTTATGTTGAGCTGCCATTTACTGGTGAGTCGAGTTTCTGAAATTAAGGCTACATTAATTTTTTTGTCATACAGTAAAGATGTTAGTTCGTCAGTGTAGTTTCGAATACTATTCGCATTCCAAAGAAGAATGAATAGATTGGATGTCATTTAAGGATGTTGTTGTACAGGAAAGACATGGGAAACAAGATTTGTTAGGAGTAATATTAATGGTGTGACCATTGATTTGAACTCAGAGAGGAATGATGTGAGATCAGTAGCATTAGTTTATTTCTAATGGAATGATTACATAGTGAAAAATCATTTCTTCTTCTTCCAAGATTGTAATAAATGACAGAAAGAACTCTACCAGAAAAGGAGAATAGGCCATTAGACTTTTGCCATTACTTTTATAGGATGCATTCAACTCAAACATATTGTAAGAATCATTTTTAATTTTTACTAAATGCAAATTAATTACCCGACATTTTTCTTTCAAGGCTGCTTTACTAAATACTGCTTTCGATGTGATTTATTACAAATTTATTGGAATATCAATCGATATAATTTTTTTATCGGCACATTTGAGAAGGAGATAAAGAAAGAAGATTAAATATTTTAAATAATACAGGAATGAAATAATTGAAATATTTAATAACCTACAGTATGGCGTCCACCGGAGAAATTCCTGGCGACTCGGAGACGTCCAAGTCAACAATAGCACATGAGATAAATGACGTCTCCCAGACGTCATAGTATGTCAAGCGGTTGAGACAAACATTTCACTTTCCGTCTATACTGCGCCTTAACAACTACAATCAGCTATCTTAGAAATTAAAATAAAATAGATTAAATGAAAACTTCTCTAATAGGACTGACATAGCAAAGGGATACAGAAGTATGTGGTTGGAAGAATGTTATTAAATATAAAAATACGGCGAGTGAGGCTTGTGTAGGGATGTTTCAAGGATTTCTATTAAAACTTATAAACTATATTATCAATATATAATTGTATACCTACATTTTTAAAAATGAGAGGTAGCTAAATAACTATTTGTCCTGCTGTTAAAACAAAAAAAAAATATATATATATTTTGGAATGTTTGTTCTTTTTTGAAATTTTAAATTATTAGATTATTATCTGAATTGTTTAAATTAATAATTTTTAATGTTAGTCTTGTTTTCAGTTTCCACATTTAGTTGTGCAGGGTCTATTTGCCTATACCAAGTGACATGAAAACTATACACTATTATTCTAGAAAGCAGGTTAAGGCCACTGATAGAACCAGATTTAGAAGAGAATCAGGCTGGTTTCCGACCGGGGAGGCAACCCCAAGATCACATATTTGCTCTCAGAAACGTTATAGAAAAGGAATGAGGTAGAAATCGAAGCCTATATATTGCTTTCCTAGATCTGAAAGCTGCCTTAGACTCAGTAACTCGTAATGAAGTATGGAGAGCATTGAAAGGAAAAGGGATTACCGAGGACCTTTTGGCAGCAATCAAATTGACGTTCCAAAGTCCTAAAGGAATAGTACGTATAAGTGGCCGAGAATCCAAGCCATATATCTTGGAACGAGGTGTAAAACAAGGGGATAGCTTGAGCCCATTATTGTTCATTGTCTTTATAGACGAAATCCACAAAGTATGCAGAAGAAGAACTGCTTGGACGCAGTCGGTATGAGGAACATGAGGACAGTTCAAGTGCAGGCATTCCTATACGCGGACGACATCTTGCTGGTGACAGATTCTCCGGAAAAAATGCAACAGACCATTATAGAATGGCAAGAAGAACTCGCTCGTAAAGGAATTAGTATAAACAGCCGCAAGAGCAAGGTTACGTCAGTAGCCAGAGATGAAGGAGATGGGAGAGATGTAGGAGTGATATGCAATGGAGAATTCCCAGAGAATGTGGACTGCTACACCTACCTTGGAACAATATTCAGCAAATCTGGAAAAATAGATCAAGAAGTTTCCAACAGAATAAAGAAAGCAAACAATATATCCTACCAGATTTGCTGCACCGTTGTGGAAAAGAGAGACGTAGGGAAAAATGCTAAACTCCACATATAAAAAGCAGTATATCTCCCTACCTTGCTCTATGGCGGCGAAAGCTAGGTCATCCAAGACGAGCACTTAAGTAGGATAACGGCGGCGGAAATGAAATTTCTACAAAGAATATTAGGTAAAACCAGGAGAGACCGATTAAGAAACGAGAGAATAAGAGAGGAACTCAAGATACCTTCACTGAAAATCACCCTGAAATGCCGACAACTTCGTTGGTATGGGCACATATGTAGAATGGGTGAAGACACAATACCAAAAAAGTGTATGGAAGCAGGAGGCCACGTCGTAGGCCTATGTGGACATACTTGGAGTACATCCAAGGACTAGGTCAGAAAAGAGGCAAGACCCTGGCCCAGCTGAAGGAATTGGCGAGAGACCGAGATGTGTGGACAAGGTGGATGGAGGCTCCTCCACGCTGAAAGGCACTATAGGAGGAAGAGAAAGAAGAAGAAGTTTGGTTTTCACAAATACTGACACTCCGAACAATAATAATATACATTTTCAATGAGTTTATTTATTAATAAAAACATATAAGAGACAGCACAAGTTCAATACAAACTATCAATGATTTAATTGAAATAATGATTAGTATATAGCTATATTATTTATACTATGTGCTTATATTAAAATGCATATTGAACGATCTTTTTTCGTTTTTATTATTATTATCATTGATAATACTTAGATAATTTTATGTTCAATAATTTAATAAAACAAGACATTTAACTATGACAAATAACGTCTTTTAGGGAAAACGAAAAATTACTATTAGTATGAATTGCACAAATATTAAACAGCATTTTAGTTAAATATAATTGAATAGTTGCCTGGAAGAAGAGCGCATGTTAGATTTTTCAAAGCTTATGGGAGAGCCAAAATAAGAAAACGGATCATTTAATTAGCTGACAGTCACACACTCCCTTCTTCCATTTTATAGATTTTACGCCTTTGTAAGTAAAACTAGTAAGGCTAGGATATCTTCACATTCGCCTTTATTCCACTTGAACTTTGAACACACTTGACCGACCATCCTCTGATATGGAAAACGATTGTGCTATCCCTGACCTCTATTGACGGTTTAGGCAACTAAAAACTAACGTTAGGGGTAGGGGCCGTCACATGGACCTTGTTAAAAAAAAAAACGAAAACTGGAAAATCATACGCTGAAAATACACCCGCCCTTCTTCCAGGCAACTATTCAATTACTGTTATTTCAATGGAATTCTAACCTTTAAACTTAATTTTACTAAAAGAAATTGTATAACTCATGCAAAGATGTCCCCAGCCAGCAATATGTCACGAGCATGTCGGTGACGCGAACGCATTAGTTTGCCCCCTACCATAGGTCGCTAAACGTGGCTAAAGAAATTTTCACTTCAAAAATGAAAGGAAGCTAGAAATCCATTTGTTCCTCTAATAAAACAAAAAAAAATGAGTTATAGGCAGACTTAATGGAAAACAAAACAATGGAACTGTCATTGGAGCCTAAACTGGAGAGAGGTGGTTCAGGATGGACAAAGTTGTTGAAGATCGTTAAGCCGAAAAGCCAACAAAGGGGATTATGGTGAATAATAAACGACAAGGTTAAGTCTTTAAAGGGTTGGGGTAAAACATTGATACAAAATTCAACTTGAATTGTTTTATCTGTACTGATCGTTTTCTCGACCGTACTCGTTATTGTTTTTTTTTATAAATAATAGACTTTATTGATTTAAATATTTTTTATCTGTTAAAATCCCGTTTAGATAAAGTACTTATAAATAATTTGATAAAATAATAATAAATAAGTTACATATCTGCCTTAATTGACAGTTTTATTTACTTTAAAATCTATTGATTGGCTGGTTTGTCTTTAAAAAAATCATGAAACTGTTATTTGCGGAGTTTAACAATAATAATATAATTATTTCAAATTTTATTTTATTTGGGTTTATATTTCTCTTGCATAATTGGTAACGTTGGTTGGTTGGTTGTTTTTATTTAGAGGCGTAAAACCGGTTGGTCATCAACGCCTTATTAGTATAAGTATAAGTATTAGTATAAGTATTAGTTTAAAACATAGTAAAAGTATAATAATGTATACAGTAGAGTAATAATATAATAATAATAATAAAAACCTAAACCAAGCTCATGAGATATTGCCATCTCAACCGCAAATCATTGAGCCTATCACTCAAGTGAACCAGGAAGAGCCCTCAGACACTGTGGAAGACGGAGCGAACCCAAATGGTATAAATCAAGCAGATATCCGTACCAGTTTAATAACAGAACACTTAAAATTCCAGGGTATACCTCTCGATAGTCGTCATATCATCCCTAAGGTGCCAGATTCCAAGCAAACTCTCCAAACTGTCTTAGCAGTGAATAATCTGTTGCAAGAATATATAACGAACGACTGCGACATCGATGAAATTCGACACTGGATATATATAGCAGCAAGAACGGTTGTAAGCCATTTGGGATTTATAAAAGAAGTGGACCCGGAAAAAAGAAAGAATATAGCTGGTAAAAAGAATTTTGATTCACCTTGGAGGAGAAGATTGAAGCGTAAAATTGATGAAATACGCAAAAGTATTAGGGTTCTCTCTAATTATCTGAATAGTCCTGACGGAGCATCAATAAAACTGAAGACTAAGATTGATGAACTTATTGTAAAACACATAGGCTCCGTCTATTGACTTGAGTTCAGATCTATTGGTCTGAACTCAATTCGAAGCTGTCTGCGCTCTCAGAGCTCATGAAACAAAAGCTAGCAGTTTATGCTAACAGAGTCAGAAGATCTACAAAAACGGAATCCCGAAGAAAAGAAAATAACTGGTTTCAAACAACTGAGAGAAAATTTTATAATAACCTGAAATCGAATAAGAAGGAAGACTTTTTCCATGTTGCAACTTAATGAGTCTGACTTTTGTAGTTACTGGAAAAACATCTGGAGCTGTCCAAAAAATTATAACAGTAATGCTTTTTGGCTCAGGAATTTGCACGCAGAAACACAGAATGTTCCTATGATGGATGTAGTGCAAATTAATGCCGATGATGTACAGGAATCTATTAAGTTTGCACATAACTGGAAAGCACCCGGGCTAGATAAAATTCAAAATTATTGGCTCAAATACTTTAAAAGTGCTCATAGACCATTAGCCTCTTATTACCTGAAACTATTGTGCAATGCGGTTATACCTCCAAAGGACTTCTGTTTAGGGAAGACATATTTGATTCCGAAAGAAAAAAACAAATCTCCAGAACTGAAGAACTTTCGGCCAATAACATGTCTTAATGGTGCTTACAAAATTTTAACGTCTATAATCAGTAATAAATTAATGGAACATGTACAGAAGAACAAACTTATGGCACAGGAGCAGATCGGATGTAAGCGATACTCTAAGGGATGACCTAAGAGCTTCTAGTGATTGATTCATTTATAGCTTCACAGGTATCAAAAAAGTTTCGTAATATATCGCTTTCATGGATTGACTACCAGAAAGCATTCGATTCGGTCCCTCATGACTGACTGATTGAAGTTCTCAAGATCTATAAAGTCAACCAAAAAGTGACAGAACTGCTGCAACGGCTTATGAAGCTGTGGGAAGTGTCATTGGTTCATCCAACTAAAAAGAACACTCTAGTCGCGGAGGAAATTTCGATAAAAAGGGGAATATTTCATGGTGATTCGCTAAGTCATTTATGGTTCTGCCTCGCGATTAATCCTCTAAGCTCCATTTTAAATCAGTCTGGAAAGGGTTATTCCTTGAATCAGGAAACAATGATCTCCCATTCTTTCTATATGGACGACTCAAAGCTTTTTGCAAAGAATGAGAGGGACATGAGAACTCTTCTTGAATTAGGAAGTTCATTCACAGAAGATATTGGGATGAAGCTAGGAACTGAAAAATGTGCACCCCTTAATGTACACAGAGGAAAATACAAGGATTCAGCTAACATCGAACTCTCCAATAGTGAAATCATCAAGCAGCTTCAGGTTACAGGCTCCTACAAGTACCTTGGTATCTCACAGCTGCTTAAATTCAAAAAAGAGGTCAAAGAAACCTTTGAAGAGGAATTTAAGAAACGAGTCAGAAAACTACTAAAAACTAATCCCTCAGCAGGAGATCTTGTAAAAGCTTTGAATACCTGGGCTGGTCCTTCGCTTGCATATACTTTTGGAGTTATAAAATGGTGTGACACAGATTTGGAAAAATTGGACTGCTTCTTAAGAACTCAAATGGTTAAATCACGACAGCGTCACCCAAACTCTTCAGTGCCAAGACTATATATGCCCAGAAACATGGAGGTAGGGGGCTTATTAGTCTGTTGAAAGCCTCTTGTGAACAAGAAGCAAGGCTTAGAACCTATTTTATGAGTAGCAGTCCACCGATGCTGTCAACCATTGCTACTGCAACTATACAGCACTGAATTTGCTTCGGCAAGATCCAATGCCAACTGAGGAGAGCCTTGCAGAATCATGGAAGTGTAAACAACTCCATGGGAGGTTTTACAGTTCTTTAAATACTCCGGGTATCAATTTAGAAGCGTCTGTCCGTTGGTTGACCACAGGAAAAATGTTCCCCGAGACTGAAGCATTCCTTCTGGCAATACAGGAGCAGGTCATGGCAACAAACTCCTACAGAAAATACATTCTGCACCAAGCAATCGAAGACAGGTGTCGCCTATGCAAAGCAACGTACGAATCGATTCAACAAGTCACCTCTGGCTGCCAAGCATTAGCAGGTAAAGAATATCTAACTAGACACAATAATGCTGCAAAGATCGTACATCAGGCACTGGCTCAAAAATATAATTTAATAAATAGTCATCACCCATTTTACAAATGAAATTACAAATACAAAAAAATGGCATCAAACTATATTGGGATCAAACTATGATCACAAATAATTTATTTGGCAAAGTCGGATTTAAACCTCAGACCTACAGCATAGCAACTTAGCATTTTACACACTGAGCTATCCCGCTCCCTAGTCAATAAAATGGCGTTTTAAATTAATTAAAATAAAATTGAAAAAAAAAATTTTTGAAAATCTTAACAGCTGATAACGAGATAACAAAAAGTTTTCACTTCCCGAATCTGTATTAATGCAAGTATCTTTAAGTATCCTTGAAGTTTGCACATAGTGACGTCAAATCAAGACTTTCTGCAAACATTTGTACTCCAAAACGAATATAGGCTCTAAACAGAATATAATTTAATAGTTTTTAACTGGGAGCGGAGTGGCTCAGCACTGAGTTGCCATCCCGGAAATCCTGGTTCAAATCCCGCTGCAGGTCAAGACTTTTATTTAGTCTGTTTGCGGCGGGAGATGGATCATATGGGATCTAGGATCCTTCTGGGGCTTACCCATCCTCTATAAAATATTATAAAAATAGGGTACCCAAATTAAGGGGGGGAAATCGGGCGGTTGAGCTTGACCTAGGACAAGTCACCTCCTTGTAGAACCGTTGTCCATGAAACGGTATAGTCTCTACCATGTACTGAACCCCAGACCCGTTCACGGGTTGTAGTGGTTCAGGTTTATTAACCGACAGATAATTTATTACATTCAACCGTTATCATTTATTAACTAATTGTTTGATATTTAGCTGGACATCTAAACTTACTGGTACAATTATTACTGACAGACTTATTTCCACAGATTCCGACAAGGAGACAAACGTCTCTGGAGCAGGGATCTACTACCGAGTAATGAAACACGGTAGGAGTTAGTGATGGGCCAGAAATCACGAACTGTTACTCTTTCATTGATACTCAAATGTCACAGGTCGACCTGTGATTACGAATTCATCAGTAACAGTTCCAAACTGTTCTTCACACATGAGAACTGATCGTCAACGAACGGAATTGAAGCGTGATTGTGACTAAAGTGATTAAGGTGAAAAGATTGATTACTGTGATCTTCAATGGAGGATTTAGTTTTCTTTCTATCTTTTACCTTTATTGGAGTGATCGGATGGGTAGTTTCTCCACAAGTGTTTTTTTCGTTTTCATGTCATTTGTTCATATCAGCAAATTTACTTGATTTAATGTTACTACAGTTGTAAATATCAATAAATTAATTTTACCCAGAAAAATCTATGATACTTCTCTTCATCATCTTGTAACAACTTTTACCATAAGAGCAAAATGTTTACGTAAATATAGGATATTGAAAATAATTCCATCTGTATGTATATTGTAGGATTACAGCGAGTTATACTAGTGTCAAAGTAATTATTATCCTTACAATACTTATTCTGTGATCGTGACACACGTAAACGTAATCACTGTTGGTACCATTTCGACAGAATCACAAATCACAGTTAGTAGCAATTAAGAAATCACAGGTAACAAAAATCATAGTGACCGTTGGCCCTTCACTACTAGGAGTGCCTTCAATGGGAGGTTTCTTCATACACACTTCCACGAGAATCCCTTATGGTACGTTTGTATGGTACGATGACGTTTGTATGTTTTCAAAAGAAGATCGAAAATACAATATGTGCAAAATGGCATTTGTATAATTAATTAGATATAAATTAGATTATAATTATCTTCAATCGCGTCTTTTCTCTTGGATATTGTTTTCTTTAGTTATTTAGACCCTATATATTGAAAGTTTTCTACATGCACAAACTCTTTAATTCTTCCTACAACTACATCACCAAAATCACAGGTTCTAAAATATCGTTAGTATTATCCGAACCAACTTCCTATGAAATATGAATTCCTCTAGTTAAGAAAACGGTAAAAATATATCAAAGAAATTCAAATATACAAATATGCATTAGTGTTTATATATCATTAGGAGATATATTAGCTCACATCTATCAGCAAAGAGATAACTGTTCAGTACGAGATGGAATCCCTATCCATTCCTGTTGGTATTTTTCATCATTGTAATGGAACAGATGCTTAACTTCGTTTGTTGAATTGGTCCTTCGAATAACAGTTAACTCCCTTTCGGATAACTTGATGTTCATGGATCCTTCTCACCATAAGCTATCAAGTAATAGAAATCCGTCTAGACAAAATAGGCATGATGGACATGCAGTCTAGAGCTAATACTTTTATCACTTGATAGCCATCCTCAGATCCATCTTTTCTAATATCGCATAACCACCATTAGATTCAAACCTTATCTCATATAAATCAAGCGATAGAAGATGATAGATAGTTCTCTTATTTTCCCTTTGATTAACATGTTTTTCCTTCACTTAAAAAAAAGCTTGGTACTCTACGACCATTGATCTTGGGTTCAAGTAAGTACATGACAGAGTACTATTGTATTCTATATTGCCCTAGAAACATTACGTATAGGCTGTAGTGTTTCTAAAAGTCCAAGATCAAGCTCAACCGCTATATTTTCCCTCATTATTTAATAGAGGCTGGGTGAGTCTCGGGGGGTTCTACAGATCTCAAACGATCCATCCTCTGATATTATCGGATTAACTAAATTATATGCCAATGCCGGATTACACCCGGGATCTTCAGCAGAGCAACTCAGCGCTCTTCCACTGAGCCATCTCTCTCCCCTTTAATAAAAAGAGACAATTAATTTTGTATGTAATAATTTTGTTACGATGACTAGATTTTCCAGTGTGGTTCTAAGTATCTGCAGCTGTTGAGGTTAGGTTAGGTTTTGTGGTTTTTGGACACTCAACTACAGAGGTCATTCGTGTCCTTTAGGTTATGTTTGTTTTGGCTTATTTTTTAATTTTAAATTTTGCTATATAGGTTATATTTTTTTAGAAAGTCAATTACTTTGTTTACGTTCAAAACATTATTTTGCAACATCCAGTGGAGTCTTCTTTCTATTTTGCAGTTTTCGAAGTAAGCTGAGTAACGCGGGCAATCTACTAGAATGTGAGCGATGGATAGCTGTACTTTGCAGGATGTGCATTTAGGTGGAGCTTCTTTATCTATGAGGTATCCGTGGGTTAATCGGGTGTGACCTATTCTCAATCTTGCTAGGACAACTTCCTCTCTTCTGTTGGTACGGTTAGAACTTTCCCAGGATGAGGTTTCTTTTTTGATGCCTTTTAATTTGTTGCCGTCCTCTACACTTTCCCAGAGCTGGTCCCAGGTCTTCTTTGCTAGGGATTTCAGGCTGTTTCCGAGATCTGATGGAGTGTAGACTCTTATTTCATCTAGAGTTGACATGGCTGCTTCCTTTGCTGCTAGATCTGCTGCCTCGTTGCCTTTAATTCCAACATGGGATGGTATCCATGCTATTATTACATTCTGGCCCTGACTTTTTATGATTGTTGAATAGCTCTGCGCTTTCTTAAGTATTTGATTGTCTGTATGTATGTTGCTTAGTTCTGATATTGCGGAAAGTGAATCGGTGAATATTATAAAGTTTTCTTCATTACACTGCATGATATGGTAGAGTGCTGCACTGATAGCATAGCATTCCGCTGTAAAGTTGCTCGATATGGAAGGGAGCTTATATTTAATTGTCTTTGAGTCTATGGTAAAGGAACATCCTACATTGGAGTGTGTTTTTGAACCGTCTGTATACAAATATTTGCTATTTCTGTATTTGTCTTTTATACTTAGATATTCTGATATATATGCATAATCTGGGGTGCTAGATTTTTTAAATTTGGAAAGAGTTAGATCTATCGTAGGTAGTTTGAGGGTCCATGGAGGGTAATAATGTTCATTGACTGAGGTTTGCAAGGATCTGATTTCTTCTATGTGTCTTCCTGCTCTTATTCCGAGTGGGGTGGGTAATCTTCGGACATCGTTAAACCTCCTGCTTCTAGGTTGAAAAACTGGTTTCCATGCTGGATTTTCTTCATTAAATTTTAGTTTAGCGATATATCCGCAGGCCAGTTGATGTCTCCTAACAGCCAGCGGAGCTATACCTGCTTCTACACAAAGACTGTTCACTGGGCTAGTTCTGAAGGCACCAGTAGCCAGACGGATGCCCGCGTGGTGGACTGAATCTAAAGCAGTCAGCAATTTGGGACTTGCTGAAGCATATATAAAACTGCCGTAATCCAGTTTCGATCTGACTAAAGAAGTGTATACTCTCAGCATGCTTTTTCTGTCTGCTCCCCATGAGCTTCCTGCCAGGACTTTGAGCACGTTTAGCCGTTTTCCACATTCTTCCTTCAGCCATTTAATGTGTTCCTTCCAGTCTAGTTTGCAGTTAAGTAATAATCCCAGAAACTTGACTTTGGATTCGAAACTTAAGTTTGCGCCTCTATAAACTAAGTCTGGGGGAGATGTTGGTGTTCTCCGTCTTGAGAAGAGCATGCATTTTGTTTTATCAACTGAGAAATATAATCCAGATTGTCTTGACCATGATTCTAAATTTGTTAAACACTTCTGTAAAGATTTCGTGACCTGATTTCGATTGCTGAACGGAAGTAGTAAGGCTAGGTCGTCTACGAATAAATACGATTTTATGGGTTTTGGAATAACACTAGTGATTTTGTTGATGGCAATAGCAAATAAGGCGCAACTTAATACGCTACCCTGAGGTATTCCGTTTGACATTGTTTTAACCGAGGATAAATAATTCCCTATCCTGACTTGGAACGTGCGGTGCCGTAGAAAGTTTTCTATCAGGGTGAGAATGCGACCCTCGAATCCCCATTCCTTCAACTGATGCAGTACAAGCGTCGGATTTAAATTATCGTAAGCTTTTTCAATGTCGAAAAAAATGCCTATGCATTCTTTTTTTTCAACGAAGCATTTCATTATTTCATATTCCATGGTAACATGATGGTCTAAGGTAGAGCGTCCTTTTCTGAATCCACATTGTTCCTTCGATAGTAATTTATTTTCTTCCAAGATCCATATCAGCCGTTTGTACACCATTTTTTCAAGCAGTTTCGACATACAACTTATCAGTGAAATAGGCCTGTAACTTGGTGGAAATAGCTTATTTTTTCCATTTTTGGGGATTGGAATAATTACAGATCTTCTCCAGACGTTCGGAAAGTCCCCCGAGCGCCATATGTGGTTATATAGGGTCAGAAGAGTATCCAGAACCTGTGTTGGTAGATGTTTTGACATCTCGTTGTGAATGTCATCTATTCCCGGTGCGGAAGGTTTTAGATCCTTTATGGAGGCTCGCAATTCGGTTTTGGTGAAAGGAAGGTTATACTCTTTTTCTGCTTGATTCGCGTTTGTATTTTGTTCGGAGTTATTGGGTGGATGATCTGTTTTCGAGGAGTATAGTCCTGAATAAAATTCCGCAAAACGCTCAGCTAACAATTCCTCCTTTTGTTCTACTTGTTCACCGATTAGGAGAGCCACCTGATTTTCTTTATATATTCCTGTAATACCCTGTATTTTTTTCCAGAATGTGCTTGGGGGAGTATTAGTTGTGATATTATCTAAAAAATTTTCCCAGGATGCTTTCTTTTTACTCTTGATTATTCTTCTGGAGAGTGAACGGCTCTTCTTATATTCTATTAGGTTGTTAGAAGTGGGTTCCTTTTGAAATATTTTCAGGGCTTTTCTTCTTCTTTTAATAACGGCCTTACATTCTTCATCATACCACGGTACATTTTTGCGTGATCTCGTTTTGTTGGATGTCTTTGGGATTGAAAGGCCTGCTGCTTCCAGAATCGCTGTTGTTATCAAACGGGTTTTCTCGTCGCTGCCGCTAGCTGATAGTAGTTCTGATTCATTTATGTTTAGTTTTTTTTGAAACGCGAACCAGTCAGATTTTTCCATGATCCATCTAGGATGTTTTGATTTTATGGGGTTATCGTTAGGGAGAGAGATTACTATCGGAAAGTGGTCACTAGAGTACTGGTCTTGTGCAACCTGCCAACATAAATGCGGAAAGATGCTTGAAGAGCACCAGGTTATATCGATGGAGGAAAAGGTGTTGTAAGCCGGGCTTAAATAAGTTGACTCTCCCGTATTTAGGACGACTGAGTCGGTGGTATCGATGATTCTCCTAATGTGATTTCCCCGAGTTGTGCAATGAGAGGAGCCCCAGGAAGTGTGGTGGGCGTTGACGTCGCTTACACAAATGTACGGAGATGGTAAATGTTTGAAAAGATTTAATAAACTATTTTCTGAAAAATTATCTGGAGGTAGGTATATGTTACACAAGTAGACAGGGAATTTGAGGAAGACCTTAACCACTACCGCCTGGAGGGAAGTTTCTACTTGGACCAGCTCGGATACAACATTTTTGTGAACCGCGGTCAGTACACCACCACAAGCTATATTACTGTTTTCAAAATCCCTTCTATAAATATTATATTCCTTGAGATTAAATTTTTTGTGAGGAAGCAACTTACTTTCTTGAAGGCATACGGCTACTGGTTGGTATTTTTTAATGATTAATTTCAACTCTTCATTTTTACCAGTTATACCATTGCAATTCCATTGAATGATATTTGTTGTGAATGGCATGTTTTAAGTATGAATGTAAATAAATATATTGGCATAAATAATGAAATAAGATTAGGTAACAGGTAGAGATGAAATTAAGTTGTTAAAATGGTTAAGATATGAAAACAAAAATACTAAAGAAACAGAAAATAAATAAATAAACATATAAAAAAATAAACAAATAATATATGGTCAATACTAATTATTTTATTTAATTTGTTTCCATTTTTTCGTAACTAAGCGCTCGGTTTTGTGACTTATTACGCGATCTGCTTCTTGATCGTCTGTCTTTTACTAGTGTCCAATCACCTTGCATGTCGTCGAAGTTCCTGCGACATGAGGTGGTTCCGTCACAACCAGTTTTATCCGAAGATAAAACTGGGAGTTCCGCGGGAGATTTAGGGATAGTGGACTCAGCTTCCGTAATTTTGGCCGGTTCCGGAGCCAGGGAAGGAGTCGGTTTGGTGGGTAGGGAAGGAAGGTTATGCTCAGCTGGAGGAGAAGTTGATGTGAAAGGAGTTGGAAGAGGAATGGAGCCAGCTGATGGCCCAGCTGACGTAGGGTGGTGGTGGGGGTAGGGAATGGGAGTGGGGGCCCGGTCCGGTTTAATCTTTTCCGAACGGGCAATAAATAAAGAGGTTTTATTGCATTCTGGCACTAACGGCTTCTTAAAGATGTTAACATTGTCATTTATATTATCTGTTTGGACACTAACACTTTTAGTATTTTTAACTATATTAGAAAAGGTCATACGTGTTGACAAGGGATGTAACAATTCGAATTTATTTTTAGCTGCGAAGTATGTTATCTTTTCGGCCTCCTGAATGCCTTTAATTTCTTTTTCTTTTTGAAACACTGGACATTTTTTGGAGAATGAATCATGTTGCTCGGTACAATTAACACACTTTATAGGGCTAACACATTCTGATCCTTCATGCTTATTTTGGCCACAGAGTCTGCAAAGCGGCTCTTTTTTGCATACATTTTTAGTATGACCGAATTTCAAACAAATATAACAGCGGGTAGGGTTTGGAATGAATTGTCTCACATTTATGTTATAGAAACCTACTTTAATTTCGTTGGGTATGGTGGGGCTGTTAAAGGTTAACAGGTAGTTATTACTTTTTTGTTGCTCATTATTTTTGTAAAACGTCAATCTTTTTACATCTACTACATTCTGAGTTTTTAGTTCGTCTTTTATTTCGTCGATCGAACAATTGTGAAGGTCTGCACACCATATTATTCCTTTACTGGTGTTCAATTTAGCATGTGGCTCGACAATAACGGGGAGGTTTAATAGGGTTTTGGATTTTATTAGTTTTTCCGTTTGAATTGCTGACATAGTTTCGACTAAAAGAGTCCCATCTCTCAATTTTTTGACTGTTTTAGCTTCACCGATTATAGATTTTAGGCTCTTACTGATAAAAACCGGTGATACTTTTTTGAAGTCTAGAGAATTTCCCTCATCATCCGCTTCATTTCTTTTAATAATTAAGAATTTGACACTAGTTTTTAAACAGTTTTCTTCATTATTAGAAATAACATTTCTATATCTCACTTTTTTCTTTTTTACAGGCGGAGATTCCGCCATTTCGTTAGAAAAAATGAAATAAAATAAAAAAAAAAAAAAAAAACCTTCTATTTAGAGGTAAAACAAATACTTTAAGGAAAGAAAAATAATTTAAAACGGAAAAAATAAACTAAATGTGACTTATCGCTTGTAGTTAATCCTCAGGAGCTCCGAACGTAGATCTTCACTCTTCGAAGTATAAACACAAACTCCTGCAGCTGTTGATCTTCCAAGTGTGGATTTTGATAAAAGGAGGGATTTTGATTATTAAAGTAGGGATTTTGATTATTTTGTTAAAGCAGAACATTATTTAAAAAATAGAGATTTTGACAATTAAAAAAATAATCCATATTTTGAAAAATAAATCAAGATTTTTTTCGATATTTTTACCTCAATATACCATAGTATAATTTAGGAAAACAGACTTAGATGGCTAGGACATCTCCTACGTATGGATCCTAACAGAATTACTTGCGAAACCTACCGAGCCAATGTGGAGGGAAAACGAGGAAGAGGGCACATACGTGTGGGAGATATGGGAAGAAGAGGTGAAGAAGGACTTTGAGAAGAGACTCCATTGGAGCAGAAGGGCACAATTGGTGAATGGCCTACAGAGCTGTAGAAGGCTGTACTCAATTCCTCCTCACACTGTATTTGCGGTACATGAGGATAGAATATGATGATAGGGTCAATCCATATGAAGTGATCCAAAAAAAAATAAGTTGGTTGCTTGAATGTTTTAAAAAAGATTAACATTTTTATATGTTTTTACCAAACATAACAGAAGTTCAAAACAGTAAAAAAATTTTTTTTATCTCACATCGTTTATGTATGGAGGCCATTTTTGTTCTGGAGCGCGCGACGTTTTTTGGCTTTGAAAGCATTAGCGATAAATTGATTATCTCAGGCAGGGTTAGTGCTACAACATTGCAAATTGTACCATTGTTTTCAGAATTTTCTGCTCTACAACATTGGTTCCTACACATTAAACCATATATTCATTATTTACACCTCAAAATATTCTTTAAAGTATAGTGATTAGAATTCAGAAATTCCAATTTTTAAGACTACAAAAAACCATTAAGGAATGATTTATCAGAGTTACAATTTTTTTTTTAGCTAGATAAGATAAAGTACTTACTGAGAATTGAGTTTGAGCTTCAGCAATGTTGTCCTTATTTTTTTATGAATTTTTAAAATTTCATTTTTTTTGAAATTTTTGGAATTTTGAGGTTCAATATCTTTGGTGGGACTGGATGAAAAGTCCCCATTTTTGCACATTATGTAGACCTATGTGATGCCAAAGTGTGGTAAAAATTTTAACTTTGATATCTTACTATTAAGCAAGTTATGAATTTTTATATTTAAGGAAAAATGACGCGAATTATACTGAAATTTTTGGTACAATAGGTGATCTAGAATGTGTTTTTACCCATTAAAATGTTGGTTTCTTTAGTTTTAAAATGTATAATGTGCATTTTAAAAACACCTCCACTATTAACATGCCCTATATATATATCATTATATATAAACCTGAGAAATAAAAACAATAATTAAATGTACATGTAGATTCAGTACTAAAATTTTATCATTTAATAATCAATTAGTTTTAATTAACTAAAACATTATTTTTATAACATATTCTTGGCCTATTTCACAATGCCAAAAGTTGAGAAGATCATGTACTTTTCAGATGGAAGTGGAAGTCAATACAAGAATAGAAAAAATTTCTCAAACCTTTGTAACCACAAAACAGATTTTGATTTAGAAGCTGAATGGCATTTTTTTGCCTCTTGTCATGTCAAAAATGCATGTGATGGAGTAGGTGGCACTACAAAGCGTGAAGTAAGCAAAGCTAGTCTACAAAGAACAATTACAAACCAAATTCTTACAGTAGAGGATATGTACACTTTTTGCAAAGACAACATTAAAGGTATTACCTATTTTCTCATTAAGAAAGAAGAAATTATTGAACATATTGAAACACTCAAAAGTAGATTTGAAAACTCTGTACCAGTAAAAGGAACAAGGCAGTTTCACAAGTTCCATGGGATCACAGAAAACTTAATTCGGTGCTACACAACATCAGAAACCAACATTTTTGAAGATCACTGTGTTAATAAAATTACATCTTTGACATTGAACGTGAGGGACATAGTAGTTTGTGTGTACGATAATCAATGGTGGCTTGCAGAAGTTGAAAGTATAAGTTTAGAAAATGCAGATGTATTTGTGCACTTTTATCACCCTGCTGGACCGAGAACATCATTCAAGAAATCGAACAATGACCGAGTTTGGATATCTTTGAAGAATGTGCTCAGAAAACTCTCTGTTCTAGAGCTTACTACTGCAACAGGAAGATCTTATTCCATTCCCCAAAATCTTTCTGAAGAAATAAGTGTGCTTCTTACTAATCACTTGGATTAAGAAATAAAAAACGTGAAGCAAAATGTCCTGTAAATACACTTGTATATGTGACAATTATAGATTTTACAAAACAAATATTAAATAAAAAACCTGCAAAGTTTACAATATAGTATGTTTAAAAATGTTTCAAATGCCTTAATAACTCAAAGCCTATTAAACTTTAACAATGACACATTTGATTAAGTTTAACGGAGAAATTAAATCAATTTGTACCAAAAGTGAACATTTTTTAATTGTCAAAAAAAATTTATTTTTATATAGGACATGTCAATAGTGTGAGTGATTTGTAAAATTGCCAATATGCCCTTTAAAATAAAAAAACAACAACATTTTAATGGGTAAAAACACATTCTAGATCACCTATTGTACCAAACATTTCAGTATAATTCGCGCCATTTTTCCTTAAATATAAAAATTCATAACTTGCTTAATAGTAAGATATCAAACTTAAAATTTTTACCCCACTTTGGCATCACATAGGTCTACATAATGTGCAAAAATGGGGACTTTTCATCCAGTCCCACCAAAGATATTGAACCTCAAAATTCCAAAAATTTCAAAAAAATGAAATTTTAAAAATTCATAAAGAAATAAGGACAACATCGCTGAAGCTCAAACTCAATTCTCAGTAAGTACTTTATGTTATCTAGCTACAAAAAAAATTGTAACTCTGATAAATCATTCCTTCATGGTTTTTTGTAGTCTTAAAAATTGGAACTTCTGAATTCTAATCACTATACTTTGAAGAATATTTTGAGGTGTAAATAATGAATATATGGTTTAATAGGTAGGGACCAATGTTGTAGAGCAGAAAATTCTGAAAAAAATGGTACAATTTGCAATGTTGTAGCACTAACCCAGCCTGAGATAATCAATTTATCGCTAATGCTTTCAAAGCCAAAAAACGTCGCGCGCTCCAGCACAAAAATGGCCGCCATACATAAACGATGTGAGATAAAAACATTCAAGCAACTATCATTGGACCACTTCATATGGATTGACCCGATGAGCATTGAGGGCTAATATTTTTCTTTGATCAATAAACAAAAAAAAATGTCTATAAGTTCGATATTTCCTGTAGCCAAACTAAGTCTAAAGAAAGACTTTAAAAATATAGTAAATACAATCGATTTTTCAAGATATTATGCCATAATATTATGCAACATATCATCAAGAAATCATATATTACAGCAGATGATTATGAAGGATGACTCCGGGAAATTGATGAATTTCATCTATACTAAACTTGGCAGACAATTTTTCTTTGATCCAGTTTTTCTTTAATTAGATCTCTTGATTAGTGGATTTTTCAATTGCGCCATGTGTGACACATTGCGGGATTCAATGTGTAATTTAAGGCTAATGCAATTAACCATTTTCGAAAAAAAAAAAATTCTCTGAAACAATGTGGCGATTGGAAGGCAGTTGTTAGTCGAAGTAATACAGGGAATATTGCTGGAAATACCTATGTTTATTTATTCAGAACGATTTAATTGGATTCGTAAAACGGGTTGATATTATAAGGGTTGAAGAATCAGTTTCATGGTCGCTAAAATAATACATTGTTTTTTGTATGAAAAAGTATTACAGTGCAAATAATGCTTCAGCGTTGAGAGCAATGTGATATGTGAAAACAGAATGTAAATTAATTTTTTAGTATATAAATATAATATAAAAGTCCAATTTATGCATCTAAATACGGGAAATGTTATGTAGAATAGAAAAATATTTTAAACTGGGACTAAGTTCCTTAAGAACTACATAATTTAATAAAAATATATCAGGCCAAACGTCTACATTATTATAATAATACAATATTTAGATTATAACATGAAAATAAATATGAACTAATAGGTATGTTCTGATAGATAATAAAGAAAGTAATACAAAAAAAATAGCAATCAACTTTACAATAAAAATAAATACTTACTTAATCTATTTCTCTCTACCGCTTTAAGCAGTATGAGGAGCCTGCTTATAGAGCTTGATCCATATGTCTCGATCCTGAACCACCAACTTTCTCCTTCTCCAGTCCAGGCCTCTCCTGTCAAAGGCTTCCTTAGCTCCGTTCTCCCAGATTCTACTAGGCTTTCCCTGAGGTCTACTACCTTCCTAATACTTTAGTCTCGTAACTGGCTTTAGCCAAACGATCATCAGCCATACGGGAGATATGTCATCCTATGTTCCTCAACGATGTCTGCTGCTGGACGTATGCCCAGATTGGTTCTTATCTTCGCGTTCCTCACCCTATGTCTTCTCATTTTCCCCTCAACTCTTCTTAGATATCTCATTTCCATTGCTTGGAGTTGACTTTTATGCTTTCTGGTGAGGCTTCAAGATTCACTTGAGTATGTCAGGATCGGGAGAAATTATTTTTAAACATTGTTTTCTTTGTGCCTTTTGTAACTTCTCTTTTCCCAATAAAACCTTACTTATGAGAGTTAAAGCATTTTCCTGCATATTTTATTTTCTGTTGTACCTCTCTATCAATCTAACCATACTCATTTAGATGGGCGCCAAGATATTTAAAGTCCGCGACTTGTTCCACAGGGACACCGTCTAAGCGGACTATTCTGTCTCCTCGTTCTGCTCTCCTTCCTATTCTCATTACCTTGGTTTTATCAATATTTATCTTCATGTTGATTTTTCTTAGTTCATCCTGAAGGATTCGGTGGTTGAACTGTAGGTTACTAAGTAAATAAATATATACATAGTTATTGTTAAGAATCGAAATCGGTTTTGATAAATAAATAAGTTATTCTGTTGATAGTTGTGAAGTTTTTGTTTATTAGTGGAAATTATTAACACTATTTTCGGAATTATAAAGACAAAAATACTTCTTTTGAAATTGCTGGATGACTGATATATTCAAATAATATTTATTAATAATATTCAAGATTGATTGGGGCGAATTATTTATTTATTCTTTTATCAGCCACACTCCGGAATCTCTAGACACTCAAGGGGCTCTCTTAGCCTCTTTTTGTTTACGGTGAGTACTCTTAATTGGGGAATGGAGAATTCGGTTGAGCGTAATCAAAGCCAACCGTAATCAAACACCAACTTGGTGTTTTCTTAGAAACATAAAGGAACTATATTTCGAACCAAATACTCTTTAGGGGTGACCTGTGGTCTAGTGGTTACTTAAGGAACTACCAAGCCCAAGATCGCGTGGTTCGTAGCCTGGCAGGGGCCCTAGGATATCTTAAAGGCAGTAAAAAATCCTTGGTTATGCCGTCCTTTGGAAGGGGCGTTATCAGGGCGTTATTAGGGACATGTCCCGAGCCTGTACAATGTCAGGTACTCGTTGTTTGTACGATTTGTACGATTGTACGATATCCTTTATTTCCAGATCGGCTATCCACTCTATTGCATACTATAGCATCGTCCGATTAGCCATAGCAGAATAAAACAACGTTAAATGAACAAACAAACAAATACTCTGTGGTGGACTTAAACAAGCTTTGATTGATGCTAAAGAAAATCGTGTGGTGTGTAAAGACTTTTCCCTGAAATTTTTGTGTAAGATCTAAGTTTCGTTTTCCTAGGTATTTATCACATTAATATAGCTTTTATTTTTCAAGGTATATTTTTATTACCTCAATTAAAAAAAAAATGCAAATACTTTTCTCCCCCACTGCAATAATAAACATAATTTTTTTTCTCTTTTTATTTGTATCCACACTTGCCAAATACAAAAAATTGACTATCAGCAGATTGGCTGACAGTAAAATAAAACATAATGACATAATAGGCACCAAGAAGAATCTATCCGGTAGAATCTATTGGCTTGATTCAATTTCCTCTCATAATATATTACTTGTCCACGTTCTTTTAGTCTCCTCAGACATCAGAGTCATCAGGCATTTGTTCTATTATGGCTTTGGATGTCCGTGTAATTTTCGTTAAAGCGCTTGTAGTGTATTCTTATATGTTTGTCAACCGTTAGTATTTTTAATACAGTATGCAGAATTTGTTAAAGCATAATTTTAAAATATGAAAATGCCAAATTACAGGCCCGGTAGAGAGAATAAACATAAAGAAGCATTCTTTTTTTGTTACTTGTACTCAGTAATAATATAAGCAATATAAAATTAAGACATTACTTTCACATCTCGCCTCAAGGACACCGGATTCTGTAGGGCTTGGAACAGATCTGCCAACACGTGCGGCCTGAATATTTATGAAGGCTCTCATTTGTTATTCGTAAGAATGAAAATAGAAATGATTCTTTAAAGAATCCTTTAAAGAAATTTCTATTAGACCTGCCTCGACTCTTGGTAAAGTATAGTGCTCAATAACTACAACTGATCTAGATAATTAATCAGATGTCGTCAATTATTCTGAATGGATAGAGTTTAATTAAAAGTAAGTGAAAAATAGTTTTTCCCCCTTTAACCATTACCTAAATAAGGAATACGTTAGATTATAAAAAATAAAAATACATCTTATTAATTATTCTTAGCCTTTTTAAGTTTCGGGTGTATAGCAATGAACGAAAAATGTGAAAAATACATTTTTGAAATTTCGGATTTATCCGCTTTTGATACCAAAGACCTCAAATAATTTTTTTTTGTTAAAAAAATATATTATTGTTTTACCGTATTTATCTTGAACAAAATTCCTTGATCGTTTCTGTGAGGACCCAAGATTGTACTGCTATTTTAAAGCCAATTATACCTCAAGTTTTTTATTTCTTTTTAATGTCGAGCACAATATGAAGCAATTAATATATAGTCCTCATGTCGATAACGAAAGTAACAATTTTTTTTCTCTATATATTTGCATCCACACCTGTCAAATAAAACAGTGACAGTCAGCAGATTGGCTGACAGTAAGGTAAAGTACAATGTCATGAGAGGCATGAAGATGAACAGAACCCAGCGGTACCTAACAATTTAATTTTCTTTTGAAATTGAAAGCAAATCCATATATGCGAGGCATTTTATTTGTTTTTCTTTTACATTGTACATTTTTTACAATGCGGAAGAAGCATCATAACCCCTCATTAACCCCAAGCCTGGAGGACCAGAGTAATTTGTCGACAACAGTTCATTCCTTGGGCTGCTTGGAGAAGGGCTGCCGGAATATCTAGGCCTGATAGAATATCCAATTCAGCAGTCCGAGAGATACTGGATACACACATACACACCTGGATACTTTATTTATAATAAATAATATCATTCTCGAAAAGATCACTATAAAGCGATTAGAGTGGTTTGGACATCTACTGAGGATGGAGAGTAGTAGAATACCCAAAATGACCATACACTGGTGCCCTGAAGGAAGGAGAAGAGGCCGACCAAGAACTTCATAGATAATCCAAGTCCAGTAAAACATGAGAGGATATGGCCTTAATGAAGAAGATGCACTAGACAGGAAGACCTGGAGAATAATGCTATCCTAAAATTTGGTTGGTAAAAAACTCAACTTTGGGGAAACACTCAATAAAAAAATAGAAATGTAAGCCAAATATTAAAAAAAAAAAATCAAATTTGAAAACGGTATTATAAAACTACTACTAATGATTCTTACGATGTATTTGGTATGGGATTATAAATAATGAGATACATAACAAACTAACCTAAGGAGAATACGTCGATATTATTAAGTCTCGAGAGCATTTTTTTTTTCAAAAACATGGCACGATATGGCCTTAATTAAGAAGATGCACTTGACAGGAAGACCTGGAGAAAAATGCTATCCTAAAATTTATTGGTGAAAACCTCAACTTTGGGGAACACTCAATAAAATAATTAAAAAAGTAAGCCCAATATTAAAAAAAAAAATCAAAATTTACAACTGTTTTATAAAAATACTATTAATGAATCTTACGATGTATTTGGTATGGGATTATAAATAATGAGATAGATAACAAACTAACCTAACGTCGATATTATTAAGTCTCGAGAGCATTTTTTTTTTTTCAAAAAATTGGAAGCATTGTCGGAAAAAGACGAGGAACCGAGTTTGAAAAATGTGGGTTTCGTTGAGAAACAGCTTTTCATGAAACTATAACAACTTCAGGCCATGTAATTAGTAAATCATTACTAATTATTTTTAGTTATTTACCGATAGTTCCGACGAAGTACGGAGTATTGAGGATTTAACGAAGAATTTTGAATTTAAAGGATTGAATAAGATAACATTCGATGATTTTGTTTTACCTTGAAGCTCAAATAGGTTAGCAAAAAATTCCTTACAAGAACCGAGTAAATGATAGGAACCAAGGGCGTTTGTTTAGAAATAGTTGAAGCGGGCGACTTGTCGTTTTGGTCTATAATAATAGTTTAAACTTCTGTAATGATGAGAGACCTAAGATCGGATCTATTTAATAGGGTATGTAGAATACCAGTAATGTTTGTTGTACGATAGGAAGTTGTATGTTTGGGACGAAATTTTACCGTAAGAAGATGAAATTGTTTGGCATTTATTATAATATTCTGGCTTTACATCGTTCTTATTTAATAGGTCTATAGTTCTGTAATGTTTTTTTGAAGAGTTTTGGATACGAAAGAACTGGTGGACTCAAAATGTTGACTGATTCCACATGTGAGTCATCAGCAACATTATAATGGTGTAAGAATGAAATAGTATAGATCATACTGTAAGTTAGAATGAATAATAATATAAATGTATATTACATACGTTATTGGAAATTCGATAGATATTCAATAAATAAACTAAATTAGCAAACTTCACCAAAATATTATTGTAAACAATTAATAATAATACTTAATCTCTTACTCAGACAATTATTGATTGTTTTATGTAAATATTAAATATAAAAAAAATATATAAAAGGTTTTATTTTGAACTAAAATTATATTCACGGGTGTGGGATTGACCAATTACGAGGATTTTCCTCGAATGTGATTTCGAACGAAAAGCCTTCCGTTTAAATAAGCTTTTAAACCTCAGTTAATCTAATTGAATGAGGGACACATCAGCTAAATGTTGGTCGATATTTACATATCACCTAAATGTGAACGGAATGATAAGTGACGGCTCTAGCCCATGTCGCGCTGTGTGCAATCGTGACCTAGATGCCTAGATGCTGGGTAAACCCTAGAGGTTTCGCAATGGGTGCCTCGCGGCGCCCCTTGAGACCCGGCGCCCGTGTGTCTCGCACACCCTGCACAGAAGGTAAAGCCGGCCCTGATAAGTGACGAACATATTTTAACAGTGACTTAGAAGAGACACCTGTTCACCACTAGGGAAGTTACTACAGTTGGAACTCAGTGAGTGGAAAAGATGAAAACAGGGAAAAGCTCCTGGAGAAAATGAAAACTTTGAGCCATTGTGGAAAAGTCTGGGTATCTTTCACACTCCAACAGAATAGACTTAGAAAAAAGTTTTGTGGACAAGGATTTTATTCATATTATGTTGTCTTTGAGAAAAAGAAAATATGACAAAGACTATGATTTGTTACTGGTAGTTTAAAAAAAAAAAAGTACATAAATTGCTAATATATATATGTACGGTATCTGGCATAGGATATAGCTTGCTGTGGGCTGAGCAAAACCCCCATTTAGCATTGAAACAAAAAAAAAAGAAATGGTAAATAAATACAAAGTAATTTTATATGAAAAAGATGTAAATAGACCATTCAGTATAATATTTTGCACAATATTTATTCTGTATTAATTCAGTTCAGCCGAACTTGATATCAGATCTGCCCATGGAGAGTTGTTTACGCCAATAGAATTGATACTGATGACAATTGCCCTCTACGTTTAAATAATTCACTTGATATAAAGCACATATTTTTTGTCTCTCCATTTTATGTAGAACCTAGAACAAAATATCTAAGCGCATACGATCAGGATATTTTTATTGTATTTAAACCTTAGTATTATAATTATCTAAGTTGAATTCCAATTATTTTTCTGTACGTTTACTTTGTCTTAAATACTTTTATGGTTGCAATTTTCTAACCAAACTCTTTTTATTTTACTAATAAATAAATCATAAATTAATAAATAAGATTACTTAAAAAATGTATTATTACCTTATTCATAAATAATACACTTTTACTCAGTTATCTATTGTATCAATAAAACACTTATTTTTTATATTAACATATTTCTCTTTATTTCAGACTTAACTTTATGAAATTATATATTTATGTGTAATAAATAAACTAACAATATATGTGGTACAAATGCAAAGTATTGAAAGGGAAAAATACCACTTTTCAGGAGAGTAAAAAAAAGTCAGTTTCAAGGTTCATTTAAAATCGTTGCGTATCGTCAAACCTATTTTACTTACGCTTAATAATAATAAATAAAAAACACTTTATTTTGAGCCATATGAATTTTGTTATGTCAGTTATCAATACTAAAGTAATCACTATAGATCGAAATGAAAATTTTTTTTTCACATTAGATACTTAGTATTTGTAAAATAAAATATGGTACTGTTGTAAAAAAAAAACAGTAAATATGAATAAATATTGTTTTACTCATTCATGTGACCAACGCATTTTTTGTGTGTGTTGAAATGCACCTCTAAAAAAATCTAGCTCTTATTGTTAAATAATAAATTACTTATTGAATTTCCTTTATTTTGTCTTATTTATTAAAATTTTCTTTAGGAACTTCTTTAAACCCGATATCTTAAGAATATTAAATTTTTGTACAATTTATGTACCTTAATCCAATGCCGTTACGGCTTTCATTTTGAGCGCCAAAATTTCATTTTACATAATTGCTTCCTGTGTAAAAGAAATAAGAAAAATTTGAATGTATCATTAAAGAAAAGTGGTTAAACATTAATAGAATATATTTTCTTTTAAACAGCTTCCATTTGAATATTTTAGCAATGTTTTTCCCGAGAGCTAAGAAGTGACCGAGAGGTAAGAAATATAATTATTTATCAGAAACCGATGATTTCTAATAATAAGGTAGACAAAATATATAAAAATTGAATAATTGAAAAAAACAAAAAAATAATATATAAAGTACAAATTATTGGAATAATGAAGATATTAAAAGAAGTAAAATTACAACATAATAATTATTTTTATCTAAATCAATTGGATATTAGATAATTGATCTAGTGATAAAACGATATGTAGGTAAAAGAAATAAAATTATCTAGATATCGAGTTATTAAATGAAATTATATTATATCGAAAAAATAATCCTGAAAAAATACCATTGCCAATAGTGGATTTCGTTAGGTTCGGTTTATACCTTAGTAGATCGTTATATATATATATATATATATATATATATATATATATATATATATATATATATATATATATATATATATAAAAGATTCATTGGTTTCAGCACCTTCAACACTTTAGTTTTTGCTTACATTTCATTTTACCTCTTTCTTGGGTAGTATTGTATCTTAAGTTTTTCATTATGAAGTATAAAGATGAAGTGAATATGAAGTATAAAAAATCCATCATGGCGCCTCTGTTTTGGTATTGTTTTTTCTACTCTGAAATATTTTTGAAATGTGTATTCTCCATATCTATAGTAAGGGCAGATCTATTTTCAGCTCTACTTAATAATTAACATTGAATAAGAAGAAGAATTTCATTCATTGATCTAATATTAAAAATTTAAATATCATCTTGTCTAAAAGTAGAACAACACTTATTCTTATTTTTTTCTCTTAGAAAACGCTTATAAAAAAATACTTTATCTCTAGCTGGTATAAAAACATGTGTTTTAGGCTCAATTGATTAGGGCTTAAGTACGTTTTTTCTCCCTGTGCATTGGAAATTGAGTCAAAAAGTTAACTTTATTCCCTAGGGAATAAAATAAAAAGATGACAACGTAATTCGTCTAAATAATGCAGGCTTTGTACTGAAAAATTTGAGGGTTAGGTTGATACACCTGTCACACCGGCCATTAAAATAAGCTGTTAAGTCAAAACACCAAAACTGATAAACAGAAGTTCATTTTTGTATGTTATGGATCCGCCACATATTTTACAAGAAGCAAATAATGTTATTTCAAATTTATTGCCAGCTAAATCAAGTCAAATAATAAAGCGTACGTTGACTTCAAAAAATGGTGTAATAAAGAAAATGTGAAAAGCATAAGTGAAAATGTATTAATTGCATAGTTCAATGAATTATCTAAGGTAAGATTTTATCTACACTATATTATTATACTATGTATATTATAATCCACTATATTATTAGTGTAATAATTGCACATTTAATTTCAGTTTCGGAATTAATTGTAAAACATAACATAATATAAAATATTATTTCCTTTTTACATACCATCTGTAGATAAAATCTTATATGCCCCTCGGGACTAAATTGATCATTATTCCCAGCAATACTTCGGCTTGGCCTCGTGATTAAAGATAATTATTCTCGAGCGAATGCAAGGGAATAATTATCTTTAATTATTATTAAACGTACAGCTGAGAGAATAATGATCTTCTTTAGTCCCTAGGTGCATAAATAACTATTTATCTGTCATGATTATTTTAAAATTGTTTTTTATACAAAACAAGGATTTTCATTTCATTTCCTTTTATTTTACTCTCGAAAAGCACATTTTCAGATACGTTTTAAATTTAATTCATATTTAAATTTAAATATCATGTTCAAAGCAATTCATCATTCATCATCAAATGGATCTAAATCCGAGAATAATACGGAGTGATAAAAAAAAGTACGAATTAATGGATATCGAATAGGCTCAATTCCATTTCTGCATGTAAAATATGGGAAATATTAAAAACATTTGTAGGCATAGAAAATAACACCATTGCAATATCAGCCATGGTCACAGATTCTCTTCGAGATAAACAGAAACCAGAATCCATAGATCTCAAATAAGTTTTTTTTTATGAATAATCAAGTCATCAATTGTTATCTCATGGTTTTCAAAGAAAATAACAAAAAAGATAAACTATTACTTAGGACCTTAACATTTATATTAAATATTGTAAGTAGTATCTTACGAGACCTTGCAAACGTTGCTTATATAAAGAACTTAAATTGTCTATAAAACAAATTTTTTAAAATCATTTGTACAAATTGATTCCGTACCCTTTCATTTACAAAACTTTGGATCTTAAATGTACTTAAGTAAAATTGAATTTTATGGAGTTGTTTGCTTTCTTCTACAATAATGTGAAATAAAGGACTTATTCGGAATATCTTCAATTACTTTAATTGGTATACCGAATTAACAGAATATGACTAAAATCATAAAATTTCAACAAAAATATATTTTAAGTTTTGTGAATTTCATTATCACTATAACATCCAATCCAAATGTTAGATCTTATACTGAACATTAAACAATGCGTTTTTACTATACTCGTATCTATGTTATACAATATTATTGTAATTGTTTTTTTTTCTTTTAGGTGAGTTATCTAAGTATATTAGACTGGCTTGTAACGTGAGTATTGTTTGAATAATTTAAATTTTATTTTAAAAATTATTTAATTTCATATATAAATTTATCATCTGTCCATAAAAAGCTAACAATCAAAATATAGGGTGCAGTAATGCAGTGAGAAAGAAATTTTAGGTATATTGAATTTTATAATCCAGAAAAACCTCTTGATACAATTATTGGTAATTAAAGAAGAAGAGTTCTCTGCCACTGATTTTTCTATCTTTTCATTCCCATGGTCATGTCAAACAGTGTTTTAAATTGAGAAAAAATAGCCTAAAACATAAAAATTACTTTTTTCTTACTTTTATTTACACTATTAAGGTTTTTTTTTCGCATCCTCCAAGATTTATTTACAATATAATACCAATTTACAACAAAATGCTTCTACATAAACCAAAATCTTTCTGTTACCTTTCGGTATTTTAAAGCGTTACAATGGGCCGAGTCCGTTGAAGGCGGTTTTTACTAGAAGCGGCTCAAAGCCGCTGACTTTATTCAAAACAAAACAGGGAGGTACCGTTTAGCGGGGTCAATTAAGGTTTACAAAAGTATAAACCTTAATAACTTGTGTTGCAATCTATATAATTGAGTAGCAATTGATTATTAATATAAAATGTTTATTATGTATTTTTTTTAAATATATATAAATCCACTACTATTGTAAAAATTAGAACGTTTTGTTGCTATGCTGAATATCAATGACTTAAATCTAGTTCTGATAGATAATTTATTAAATTTGATATCTAATCATCTCCCTTCACAATCGCCGTGTTAGAAACAGTAGAGTCTCTGCCATGTACTGAAACCAAGACCATTGATGGGTTGTTGTGATACAGATTTTTTATAATTTGCGTTTAATTATGATTTTAGTTAATCATTAGCATGTACCTAACGATTTTATCCTTTTGTTTTGAGTAAAAAATAATGTTAGGAGGTATAAATATAATTAATTAATGTGTTTATTGTTTTCGACCCAAATCGATTTAAAGACAGTATTTTAAAATATTCTCATAATTCGGCAGTACACATATTACTTTTATTCAACGATTATTAACTATTAACTATATACATATATATATATATATATATATATATATATATATATATATATATATATATATATATATATATTTACTTTTTGATGTAGTTTATACATTATATTTCAAACTCATTTGAGAACTAACACATTGAAAAAAATAAAGAAATTAGTTTATAAAAATAAAATAATAATGACAAAAAATAAAAATGATTTGAGTTATTCTTATACATATACAAAATAGACTTTTTGTAATTTTATGTTTTATTGACTGAAAAAATAATCTTTGGCCTAGAAAATGTTTATCTCTAGCTGGTACAAAAACATGTGTTTTTGGCTCAATCAATTAAGACTTCTCCCTGTGGATTAGAAGTTTAGTCAAAAAGTTATCTTTATTTCCTAGGGAATAAAGTAAAAAAATGACAACCTAATTCGTCTAAATAATGCAGGCTTTGTACTGAAAAAGTTCAGGGTTAGGTTGGTACACCTGTCACACCGGCCATTAAAATCAGCTGTTGTTTCAAAACACCAAATCTGATAAAAAGATGTTCATTTGTGTTCATGTTGTGTAAGTTATGGATCCACCACATATTGACAAGAAGCAAATAATGTTATTTCAAATTTATTGCCAGCCTAATCAAGTCATATTTATAATAGAAAGTATGATATTATAAAAAATATATTATATTATACTATATTATATTATATTATATTATATAAATATTATATAGCATTCGCTCGGGAATAAACTCGATACATTATTTTGTCCGTCCTATCTGTCCAGCAATGCTATTGTTCTCCTGCCGAGAAAACTAAACTTCTGACTAATTAATATCAATATTGAATTTCAATCAAGGGTTGTATATATTTCGTGTATGGTTTAATCAAGGCAGCAACAAAATATCCTGAACGGCAATCTCTGGAGTTGCCTCGTTGAACCATATTGGGATAATGATGCTTTTGGATCGATGTCCGGTTTATTCTACAGAAGGATTTTAAGCTGATTTTCCTTACTATGCCAGTAAAATATTTCAGGGTGCGTTTGATAACATAGATCGACTTGATGAAAAAAGAATATCAACAAAAAACTATAACCATGGGTAAGAATTTAATCTCCGTACAAGACGAAAACTGGGTTTTAAAATAGTTTTTAGTTTTTAACCAAAAAATGCAACTACGAGGCAAAACACAAAAACAATCTCTATTTCCCTTTAAAACATTTGTATTCTATATTTTTTCAATACATGTTATACTAAAGCGTACTTTGACAGCGAATTGCTTATATCTCATAATTTAATAATCATGAATCAATCGTTGGAATCCAAAACTTACTGGTAAAAAGACCACAGACGGATACATCACCACATAATCCGACAAGGAGACTGAAAAGTCACTGGAGAAGGGATATATACTGAGAGATGAGCAATGCTAGGCGTGCCTTCAATGGGAGATTTCTCCATACACGTTTTCACTTCAATCCCTTTAAGAAATTATACAATATGTGCCAAATGGCATTTGTACGGTTTCTCAAATAAATTTTTATTTAGTCTTCTCAGCATTGCTGGATGATATGGCTTTTATCGGACCATGGCCAAGGTTAAGCTTAATCGTCTTATTTATCAATATTTAAAAATTGTAGTATTTCAACTTTCTTGTTAAGTTCAAGGATTTTAACGTTTCCTCAGGGATAAGGCCATTGGTAAAAACTACAATTAGTAGTAATTCAACCTGCACCATCCTCTAAAGATGCTTCAACTCCTCGCTAAGCTCCGGATATTTCAGAATTTTTCTCCCCTTGGGTTTTTTGCATGTTATCATTGAAAGGAACTCCTATCTCAATAATCTGTGGTTTCCTTTCTGTCTTGCTAATAATGTCAAGTCTGTATTGTGCTGTCAATGATGTCAAGTCTTTGTGAGGCATGTAATGGTCCCAATATAATTTAACATTATCACTTTCTAACAATGCTTCGGGATGATATCTGTAGAAAGGTTGGTGATATTTAATAAAAAAGTAAAATCATTATATTTAATTTTTAAAGAGAAATGAGAGGCCCTCTGCCGGGATTCAACCCGGATCCTCTGTCTCTCCGTGGCAGTTCCCTACCATTTGAGCCACCAAGGCCGCCTGCCGGCAGAGGACAAATCTTTTCTCTTATTCGATCCCATGTCCTCGTCTTCTCGCAATACACTAGAACGAAAGTTCTTTGAACATTAATTTAATTTTAGGATCTTATTGATATACGTCATATATTATATTATTATCGTCCTCTGCCGGGAGGCGACCTTGGTGGCTCAAATGGTAGATCCTAAAATTAAATTAATGTTCAAAGAACTTTCGTTCTAGTGTATTCATCGCAAAAATTGCGAGAACACGAGGACATGGGATCGAATAAGAGAAAAGATTTGTCCTCTACCGGCAGGCGGCCTTGGTAGCTCAAATGGTAATAATTTATCACTGTCACGAAGAGACGCGTTCGAATCCCGGCCGAGGGTCTATTTTTTCTCTTTAAAAATAAATATATTTAAAAATCCAAAAATTGACCAATAATTATAAAAAAATATAAAATCATTATATTATAAATGTATTTTATACATAATAGAAAATAATAACAAATTAATATTATTACTTATTAATAAGTTGGGTATCACTGGAAACTATTTTTATACTCCTGTTTGAATTTGTTATAAAAATCCGAATAATATATTAAAAAAGAAGAACAATATCTTGAAAAATATTTTATTATTTATCAGTTTTATCCTCTTTTAATTAATAATTTCAAATTTCTTTACTTTTTATGGCTGATTAGAGTGTAAAATAATATTTCAAAAATATTTAAGCCAGTTGTCAACTTTTAACTTATTGTATTCATTGCAATTATTATGTCATAGAGAATTAGAATTAATTTAGCGTTTTCCAAAAAAAAAATTCTAAGGAATATTGCAGATTTAATATTTATGATTTACTATTTATACGAAATTTAATTATTTACTAGCGTTTACTAGCATCGAGAGTTTGAGTCCATAAAAATGATTTTAAAAACTGTGCTGCTGCAACCGATGAACTATGGTAGTTACATAACTGATATTTGTTTTATTTTTAATGTATTATAGTTATTTGAGTTAATGTAAATTATAAAATAATTATGGTAATAATGATTTGGACTAACCTTTTTTTGTCACAGTACCATTGGTACACAGAATTAAAAATTTTAAAACGGCATTTTTTTATATTCTACTAATATTATAAATGCGAAAGTTTGTGAGGATGGATGTATATTACTCTTTTACGCAAAAACTACTTAACGGATTTGGATGTAACTTTACAGCAATATCAGAAAAACACATTGGCTAATATTTATAAGGGTTTTGTTTAATTTGGTAATAATACAACGATAAATATGAAGTTAGTCGGATAAAATTCTGTCCTCTGAATAGCTTGCTCACGTGCTTCTTATTCGTAAAATCTACATATTCGCTGAACGAAACAAATCAAGTAACATATATTGCAGTAGGTAAATAGGACCGCCAAAACTAAATAGAACATCGATAAATTACCTACATAGAATAGAAAAATAATTTTATTCTGGGACCAGGTCCCTTATGCACATATGTACATTATTCGAATTCTTTCAGTTTTAATTTCTCGCTGCTGCCGTACGACAAGTGAAACCGTTATACTAAGTAATCCTTTTCAATAAATTCACTAACATTACATACTAATCCTTTACTGATATGAACAACAGTAAACGAAAGTACCTTCTATCCGTCCCGTATGTTAATCAGTGTCAATGTATGTTTCACGGCTGTGCTGATCCGTTTATGATGAAATTTGATATGGATAATCTCAAGCATGGGGAAGGACATAGGCTACTTTTCATCAACACACCACACAGGCGAAGTTTATGTAAAACTGTAACCTGGTTGACACACAGCAGACACCACTGAAATTAGCATCTTGAAATTCGCAAATAGGTTCTTTGTATAGCTTAAATGAGCATTAAGAAGGGTATTTGGATAATTCAAACCCCAAGGGTTTCCCCCTTAATATAACAGGGGTTCAAAGATTGCATGGAATCCGTCAGTTTTAAAATGAGACATCTGAAATTTCGGATGTACGAGTAACTTATAGTTAAAAAAAATTAAATTATTTATTTAAAATAATATGTCACGTAACTTTATGTTGCAGACCAAATTTCACGCGAGCGAAGCCGCGGGCAAAATCTAGTTATTTATAATTTAGAAATGCTGAAGATGGTCGGAGGGTGCAGTCAATAAATATGAGATAAAATAAGTATTGTATAACTTATGGTATCAGATACAATTATAGTTTATTAAAATTTTAATGTAAGTAAATGTTTGATTCCATTCCAACAGTATTTATTAATATTCTATACTTTTTGCGCTCAATGATCATCTCCATTGAAGATCTATTCATCTTTTTTGTTGATCAACTTGATCCTCACGAATATATTTCATCACTTCTTTCATTTGCTATAACTTACAGTCCAGAGAAAATTTAGATTTTATCACTTAAATGTCAGTACCGTGACATATCCTTTTCAGGAACTTACCTATGAATTCATTTTTTTTTCGTAATAAATGATCCGAACTAATTAATCCACAAATCTTAAGGAGGCGGCCTGTAGTCTAGTGGTTATCGTAACAATCTACTAAGCCCAAGATCGCGGGTTCGTAATCCAACAGGTGGCCCTAGGATTTCTTAAAGGGAGTAAAAAATCCTTAGTTTCGCCATCCTTCGGAAGGGACGTTATACGGAGGTCCCGAGCCTATACGATGACAAGTACTCGTTAAAAATCCCTATCCTATTGGATAGGCAAAAAAAAAAGCTCCCACTGTAGCATCGTCCAATTAGCCATAGTAGCATACAAACAAGCAAATGCTAAGTGGAAGAAATTGGTCCTGGTAGAAAGTGGAGCTATCATTCACAAGCTCAATTCACATGACTCAATTAATATGGTATGTGAATTAAGCTTGTGAAGGACCTATCTAGCCCCCCACCCTCCCCCGCGACAGCTCTGAAGAAGACCTACAAAGTAGATCGAAACGTTGGCTACTTAATAAACATTGTCCAATTCTAAGAAAAATTCATTGACCTCTACCCGGACCACTTTCTTCCTCATATATTATCAAGGTCAACTATTATCATTAAAAAAAAACAAATCTTAAGATTCAATTAAAAAATAAATTAAATGAATTTTCTGAATGCCTAAAGAATTTCATTTTATATGCTAGTACCATAGATGAATGAGTGAGTACCGTAGAAAGGAATAAATAACAGAAATTTGATTATCAACCTGGATATTTAGAAATCTTCGCGAACTTTATTACTCTACTTCATTGTTACCATAAATTAGAGTAATGATATGCATTAAAAAGCTAAAAAATATTTAATTTTAGAATTTAAAATAATTAATTAAAAAAACTAAAAGAACAGAATCACCCATATGTATACATAAAGAAATAGGCAGTATATATATTTTAAATGTACTAATAAAAAAATAGACTGTACTCAGACCGTTTTCAAAATATATCCAGCCAACCATTTCTCCATCAATATTTATTGTTTATTATTTCTATTATTCCGGTCAGATGGCCCAGTATAAATGCACTAAATAAGCTACAACTGTAATAACATATGCATCCTTTTGAACTTTAGTTAAAGCTAAAGCCCACATAACCGTTACTGCCTCCAGGAACTCGATGAATAATCCGAGTACCTTCATTAGGCATGCTGGCATTAAGTACGTTCCCTCTGAACTGCCCCACTACGGGACTTACGACTGGACATTACAGGCTGAGCTGTACAACCTTTCTCTGTCTGCTTTAGTTAGTGCCTGAGTTTATTACCGTCATTGGAAGCGAAGATCTCCTCTATTTTATATTCCCCTCCCTTCTGTTTAATTATATGGTTTATAATTCCCTCCTACTCAATATGATTCTACCTCAATAAGGTGAGATTCAGCAAAGTATAATCAAAACTTTAAACTAACCTAGTAATCTTATGTGTTTATATATATTATGTGCTTTCTTTGTAAATATTCTAAATAGTGTTGTATTGTAAGGCCGCGTTCATACTGAGTCAATATTATATAAAAAAGATACCGTAATCGATATGGCACTCGACGCCCACATGCAATTTCATGATATCTAAAGGCAAGCGATAAAACGGGTTCATACTCGCATGATAGCACAACATATTGATCCTTCAAAAGAACGTCATATCTCAAAAAACCTAAAGCTGCTGTAGCAGCCTATGCTGATGACATAGTGATCTACAGCAGCTCGATCAGCGCAGAGAGAGCTCTACGGCAGGCGGAGGAGGTCTGTGCGAGCATCACACAGAAGCTAGAAGGACTCAACATAACAGTGAATGCTAAAAAGACGGACTGCATTATTTTCTCATTTCAGGGAAAAAAGCGCCGCCCTCTCCCTAAGGTCTATAGGGTAGCGGGACGCGAGAACAGACCAGCGAGCAGCATAGTCTACTTAGGTGTCACACTTGACCGACACCTGAATCTAGCCTACCACTGCAGGAAGAACCTCAGGTCGGTTAGGACCAAGGCTTACAGACTTAACCACCTGCTTACATCTCCTAACTTATCCCTCCGCCTCAGGCTGACCATCTACAAGAGCATCTACGGAGCACCACTATTAAGTACCATCACACCGGCAACAGCAAAAAAGCTCCAACAGTTTCAAAATGGCGTACTGCAACGCATAGTGAGTCACACTACATTAAACAAAACAAAAATGGATCTCCTACACACTACTCTCGACTTACCGGTAGTTACATACTTCATAAAACGCAGACACATTAAATTTTTGACAGTCTGAAATACAGTACTAACCCTCTTTTCAGGACACTCACCCCAGCAGGACGGCCACAAATGTGGCAAGATCACGTACAAAGTCTCAGCCTGAACTTAGAAATAAATAAAATAAACAAAGAAAACGAAAAGGACACGATGAGCCCCATCACCGGAAAAATCTACAGTTAATAAATAAATAAATAAATTACAACCTTCCATTTTCTCATCCTCATCTTAAAATGTACGCGGTACAGTAGAAGAGATCCTCTACAACCTATCCTAATCCAGCTTAGAAACGTTCAACCTTAAGGGGCTAAGAAAAAAAACTAATTTTTCAATAGATGTATTTGAATGACATGAGTTAAAATAATGACAATTTGGGTATTGGTAGAGCAAAGCATTCCTATTGTAATGATGGCATTAAAATTCGTTTATAAACCAATAGACAATTTTTAAAAGCTTGGAACTTTTTTAATTGTAACTTACGCCCATCAAGCCATCTTATTAATATATATATATATATATTGGAATTAGAATTTCAGATATATCGTTGCTTTGAGATGTGAATATAACGGAAAAAATAAGACAATTCTGTAATTACTTTCATTAATCTAGTGAAAGCTCGCGAACTATTCCATTGCCGCATATAGAATATTATGTATTTATTTTTTCTTGATGTACTTAGTATTTTCTTTTTCTTCTCATCCTACCTTTGAACGAATACACAGCTACAATATCTTTTTCACTTGAGCTCGTCTGCGTAGGTGGCCGTACAATTTTTGTCGTATCAATATGATATCCGCTGCGAACTTGGACATTTGTTGGACTTCTTTGTGGTGTCTCTGAGGTGAAGCCTGCATCATCCGTCTGTTGGCATAGGTCCAATGATTTTCTTATTATTTTTCCTTCCTGTGAAGATATTTTTCCAGTCGTCCTTTATGTTTAAAGTCAATACTTTTATTTTTAATATAATCGTTTTTAAAAATGTTTTGTAGATCTACTTTATCTAAGAATTTGATTATAATGTATGTAAATTAACTGATACTAAATTCTTTAAGCAGAAAAGTAGTTATGTATAATTGCGAAAATGCTCAATGAAAACATTTGTTTTAAAAGTTTGTTATAATAGACAAAGTTTGTTATAATGTAAGAGTGCTAAGAAAATCATACCACATTAAATATACATTAAAAACACAACAACTTAAAAAAAAAATACGATAGCATTAGCTTTCTCATCTATCCTGATACACTTTAAATAAATGACTTATTACCATAACACTTTGCCGAAAGCTATCTGTAATTACGGCGTAAACGAATTTTGGTTTTGATAAATCGTCTCTTCAAAAGAATAACAACAGAAATCATTACATAATCCTGAGTAAAGCCTTCAGAAGCAATTTTATTGTTATGGCATATCTGATGTTCCATTTCCAACATTCTTCATTTTTTTTTAACAAAGTCATATTTTGAGTTTTATCATGTGTGACCATGTTTGTAGGTTTTAGTTCCAAGGTCCATCTGAAGAAATAAAAATAAAAGTCCGTAGTTACTAAGTTTTATTAATTCATCAAAGAAATGTAGCATAACCAAGCATAATACCAAAGCAGAGCATATCACCATTACACCAACTAAAAATAATTATTTTTTAGAAAAAACAAAAATTATATTAAAAAAATACATAAAAAAAACTCGTTACAAATGTTTGAAGTTGAAGTTTCAAGGGAATAATGACGTAAATTAAAAAACAAATCAAGCTTATAATCAATTTCTAATGGTTAATCAAATAATTTCAATACCATCATTAGAATAGGAATGCTTCGCTTTACTAATACCCAAATTTTTACTTTTTTAACTCACATGGAACTTTTAAATACCTACCCATTTTGAAAAATTAGTTGTTTTGAGTTATAACATTGTTCCTTTGAAGGATGGACAAACACCGAAGTGAGATATATATATGTAGTACGCTATTACTTCATATTTTTTTGGATATAAATTAGGATCATTTATACTAGTTGGATTTAAGAAAATAGATATATTTTAATATGGAAGTCAGCTCGCTTATTGGTTCTTGGCCCTTGTTGAAGGGACCGAGGACAAAGATGGCGATCCTTGAGCTGATAGGAAGAGACCTTGGGTTAGGCCCTCGATAAGGACACTTGTTGCCGCTATCAGCTCCTTTATGCTACCCACTTGCTTTGTCGTCTGCAACAGCAAAGGCTCTTATATCAACCTCTTGGATACTGACTAATGACATGAACTTTTTTACATCTTTGCGCGTGAGAATTTTTTTAAATTATGCAGAAAAACGTGGAAGATCAGTGGATAGAGAGCTGAATAACTAACTGTGTTGAAGATCTTAAGTTCAAATCCACCTGTGACATAAAAATTATTTAATCAGTTAAAAAATCCCACAAATCCCGTCAAAACCCTTTCGTCGTTAACCAATGACTTCCTGTCCTTCAGTATACTGTAACAATATCCCACTGACTCCTATAAAACAAATACGACACTTCGAGTTACATATGTACAAACAATTAGCTTGTCTCGTTTAACAATACTAAACTGAACAGACAAGAAACTGTTCGCTGTTTTAGGCTACTTAACACATACTACACAAACGCAATAAGTTCTCAAATAATTACAAAAGATTCACATAAATGACTACTATAAGACCTATTTGGACTTACGGATTAGAGCTTTGTCGGATTAGAGCTCCACTAAGCCATCGAAATCCGCTCGTATCCAAACCTTACAATCCAATTTCCTTTATGATGCCTACTTTGTTGCTAATATATCCATAGTGACTTGAATGTCCCATATGTTGATGTTTTGACCCGAAACTATCAGTCCTTTCATGACAAACTTCATTCCCACTCAATCCCACAAGTGTCAATTCTAGTTACCTTTTCAATTTCCGATAATCCTCTGAGGCGTCTGGAAATAAGATTGCCTTGTGACCTTCTAACTTAAATTTTTTATTTGAGTTTCTCTACTTTCTTATGTCCAGGTCATTATATATCATTCAAATAATTATATTTACTTGTTGTATTTTTATAATGCAGAATATGCATGATGAACGAGCAGGCATGGCTAAAAATAAAGACAGTAAATAAAAACGTTATGTGATATGTAGTAGACATATTTTAAATATAACTATACAAAATATAATATAGTAACTATATTGTAAATTTAACATTTATCTATCTGTTATCTAAGTGAAAAATATTTATTTTCTATTATGTTATATAATTGTTTATATTGTGTAATGTTTTTACTTTTTATTTAAACGGACAACTACATAATTCCACAATTAACAAGAAGCTATTATGTTTTCCCCGTCTTGGACAGTACCACTGACTTATTCATCGACAAACATTCAGAGGAAAATTAGCATTTATTTTTTTAAATACTTCACAATTCAATGAGGATTGGAAGTAAACAGTTCACTCGCTGTTAAGGAAATATATTTTTTAACTAAGCCATAGTCAACTAATTCTTTTATTTTTTCTACTATATTGTTTAAGTGTTGTTTTGTTAAATTAAACAATAACTACAATAATAATCAGTTGATATCGGATGAATAAAATAGCCGTACCAGGCCGGCATTATGGGAAGCATAACATAGGTGAGGGAGAAAGACACCCATAAATAAACAAAGGAAGAAATATGAGACGAAAGATCGTTGGTCCAATCCATCAAGCCTTATCTTTTTCATAAATCATTCTTGAGGATACTTGGAAAAGTCCGATATCATTTATATATCTAGCGCCATCGTATATTGTTTAAGCGATTACGATTTATCACAGCAAGAAGTATAGTAGTAGTTTGTCTCAGCTCTACCATCAACTATATTAAACCAAACAATTGTATACCTTTCTACATCAACAATACCTTTTTTTGACAATAAATAGAAGACATAGAAAATACCTAGGGTAACATGTACCACTACAATACGTAAACGGGTCTGGCTTTCAGTACATGTTTCAATGGCTGTGCAGGGAGTTGGTTTGTCCTAGATCCCATATGATCCATCTCTGGCTGATGACAGAATTAATAAAAGTTTTGCCAGGAGCGGGATTTGTACTAGGGTTTTCGGCTTGGCAGCTCAGCGCTCTACGACTGAGCCACTCCGCTTCCTATCATAACTCATTGATAATTTTTACATTACTACATTATCATATTTATATTCATGTGGAAATGGTTGACCGCATGTATCTTAGAAGAGTGTAAAATGTTCAATAAATTACATAAAATAAGTTAGATTTATTTTATTTATGTCTACATTTCGACCTAAATGTTATTCCATCATAAGTTCTGAGAATAAAAGAAAGAAGAAACAGAATAATAACAATATGATAAAACATACGAGAAGGATGAAGATTCCAGTTGTAACTGACAACAATTAACTTAACTATTTCATTAATGTAAGAAAAAAAAACTTTTTTTATTTTAGAAAGTTTATTCTTTTATTTGACGTATCGACTTCTTTGATTCATTTTCAATTTTTACATGAATATTTTTCTCCTGCTTTCAAATCCACTATAATAAAATAATCATGTTATAAATCTTTTTTTTTTTTTTTTATAAAAATTGTCAATAAATATTTTAAAATTTACTACTCGGAGTTTAATGTTCTCCATGGTCGTCTGAAGTTTTATGACAAAAATATTAATATAATAAGTTTTATGACAAAAACTTCAGATGACCACGGAGAACATTTAAACTCCAACAATATTTTAAAATATTAATTGACAATTTTTATATAAAAAAAGGAAGATTCATAATATGATTATTTTATAATAGTGGATTTGAAAGTAGGAGAAAAATATTCATGTAAAAATTGAAAATGACTCAAAGAAGTCGAAACGTCAAATAAAAGAATAAAGTGACTGGATAAAGGTTTTTTTTCTTACATTAATGAAATATTTTAAAATATTCGGTCCAGTAGTATCCACATTAAAATGAACTTAACTATTTAAAAGTTCAATAATCCGTTAATTTTTGTTGCCAATCCACCCTACAATACAAGTATGTAATAATAAAATAAACCAATTAAAAAACAATAAAAAATTTGTTAAGCCATGTCTATTATTAAATATTATATGGGAATGCCATAAAAATAAATAAAGTAAAATAAGAAATAAGTAAAAAAAAATTAAGTATCGCTAATTTTGTAGTATATACTTTACCACTTATATTATCAAGGATATTTTCACACTTTACGATATTAAATGTAGTATAATTTCTAATAAATATTAATGCTTTTTATAATAAAAATAATATTAAAATGCCAGGCAATGTATATACAATAAAATTATTAGTATTCTTATTCATTTTTGCGCAGTTTTCTTTACTTTTTACTTACTTTATTTACTTATTCACCTATTTTATTTTATATAATTTATTATTGTGTTATCTTCTTCTTACAATATTTAATAATACATGATACCATAGGAAATGCAAAAAAAAACATATAAGCACACTTATTGTAATATAGGTAACCGCAAAAATTTAGGAAAATATATTCAAATTTTGGCCGACAGCTTCCTACTTTGACTTTTATAGTATTGCTATGTCTAACTAATGAATCCCGCGTATAGTTCATTCTATCCAGATGAGGCCGCTGGAAATGGAAATGGCCAAATAAAGGAAGGCCGTGTTCTTTGCCTACATAAATTATATAAAATAACTCCGGGCATAAAATGTTCTGGATATAAAACTGTTCCCCTTCCCTTTCTAAAGGACTTACGAGCCATTGCTATATCATGCTATTTTCGAAGATATTAGGGTTTTAAATATATTGTTAAAAATATTTATATTTTTTAAATTAAAATTAAATTTTCATTTTAAATTATAATTATTATACTAAATTATATTGTACTTTATATTATATTATTTTTGGTTATATATTTGACTATATTTTATATTATATTCTAAATTATATTGGAGCTGTCTTCCATTATAAATTAATAATATTCTACTGATTCGTGTAGCACAAATTTGATATTTAGGACTACATCTTGGTAAACTTTTAACTTGTAATCATACAATACATTTACGATAAGAAACTCTTCGCCGTTTTAGGCTCAATGCTCCTTTCTTTGTTTCGAACATAATAATCCATAATGACCTTAATGTCCTATTTGTTACTCATTTGGCCCGAACTCAAAATCAATCTATTCATGACAAACTTTATTCCCACTCAACCCCACTATTTTCTTGCTACCTGTTCAATCTCCGATAATCCTTGGTGGCGTCTGAAAAGAAGATGTCAATGTGACCTCCTAAGCTGAATTTCTTATTTGAATAATTCTAGTGGGTATTTTCTCTACTTGCATTAAAATCATGGCACCATGCATCATTCATTATATTTACTTATTGTATTATTATTACAACATATTAACAGTTTTGAATTTCAAAAAATATTTTTTTAATTATGCCTAATTTATATGATGTTATATCAAATTAATTCAATTATATTAATAATATTAATTTTTATTTTAAATTTTAAAAATAACTTAAAATAAATTTATTATTTAATATTTAAATTTTAATATACATTAAACAAACCAATTGTGATGAGGCCTGAATCAAACATTAATCTGTTTCAAATAATATTACTGTATAATAACATAGAAGAGCAAAATCTCAAACGAGACATGTAATACTTGTTAAGACAGTGGAAAAATTCTAACCAAATTGCCTTAACTCTTTAAATTAAAAGAAGGTAACAAAAACACCTGTCAATATTTTTTCCTGTTCAGGCTAATACAATGTGTTGAATGATGAAAATGATTTCCAAGTTAAAATCGCATTTTCAGACTTTGTTTCATCACAAAACCCAGTATTTTTAAGTTCTGGCATTCAAATTTTGATTACAAGTTCGGAAAAATTTAAGTTAGTTTAACAAAATGTTAAAATAATAAAGATGATTTGAAAGGTTATAGGAACCTTTTTCATAAAAACAGAAACTTCATATGAAAATATGCATATGATCAAACACCGTGTTGTATGGAGGGCACACGCCACCCCTAAGTATTCTTCAGGACTGAAAAGGAATAAAAACAAAAGAAAAAATGAATAAAATATATCCCAATCTCAAAATGCAGCTGGTACTAACCAAAATTATCCTTCTTCTATCTTGACAAAACCTGGAATAGGCGAAATATTGAGAGATATTTCGTTATATTCGGATATATTGTTTCCTGTTTTTAATTTAGAGACTTAATGCCTTTTGGTTGAAATAATACCATAGTATTGTTTTTATAATATTATTTTAAATTATTTAGTCAGAAAATAATTTATTCTATGGCAGTGGTATCTTATAATTCTCAAAGCTAAAGTATATTCGTATTTATGCCACCTCCATCAGCCGTGAGAAGGAACGTAACCCATTTGGGGTGGACTCTTCAAGGCAGTTCCTTCTGCATCCATCTTCTTACCTTCCGCAACATTTACCCTCTCATGGTAATGTTATCCTGGGATTTATGTGTCATCCTATTGACTGGTTTATCTCAACATACATACATATAGGTATTCGTAATGTTTACTTTTCCTGTATAAATAAATGGAAATGGTTGACTGGATAATTCTAAGAACAGTGTAAAGTGGTCAGGAGATGAGGTCAATGGAATACATAAAATGAGAATGACATATTTTATTGCGGGGCAGGAGTTGCAGTAATATAGCCTAAATATAATATGAAAAATTATTCCGAAATTTAGGCACGATAAAATATTTTACATCATTTTACAATATATTTTAATAAAAGGAGGTACATTACTTTTATTTTTTAATTTTTAAAAATATAAACACATTTTTTGAACAATTAACCGTTGTTAACATGAGAAAAAGTAAGACTTGAAAAATTAATTTTATAGGAGGAACCAAAAATTGTTTCTATAGTTGACATTCGATACCGTTGATAGAAACTAAACCACTCCCAGTTTTAACTTACCCCTATTTCTATCGTATTGGTATGATTAGTAACTACCAACATGGGCCCTTCAGGTTTTTTTTTTTTTTTCGCATTCTCCAAGATTTTATTTACAATATAATACAAATTTATATTGTAAATAAAATCTTGGAGGATGAGAAAAAAATAAAATTGTTAACAATTCATAGTTCAAAAGAGGATTTCCTATGAATTTCCCTTTAGGTTTGGTTTTTCTTATCTTAAAAATAATAAATTTACAAATAACATTTTTGGGAAACTACAGAATTACAGTTATCGTTAAAATTAACTTCTTAATGCGTGAATCTCCCCCATTGATTAATTTAACGATTATTTAGAAGTAATTAATGCCATGTGAGTAGTTTGAATTACTTGGATTCAGCGTTTGGCTTTTGCTCTTGACATGTAGAGTCGGTGTCATTCCCCTGTCTAATTTGAGTCTCCACTACTTGAGTACTTATGAATGAGGGATGAATCGACGTAGTGGTGGAAAAAAATCAGCTACATTTACATTAGTTACATAGTTACATTTTTCAATGTAATCTGGTTCGAATTTTGAAGATGGATCAAACTTACTGGTGTAGAAATTCTAAAAGAAGGCACTACACTACTGTCCTAGTCACACAGCTGTACTACTTCTGTTCTACTGCACTAATGTTTCTAGTCAAGAGTCAATTCTTAACTAAGATAGTACCATTAATCACAGATTATCTCCAATATTGACTTAGAAACACCAAGGAGAGTTATGAGCATTTAGATAAAATACAAAAAATAATAAAAAAAGAAGATTTTCTGGAAGTATTTTTAAAATGAAAAGTAATAAATATTAATAGTAATAATAATAAAAATATTTATTTGAGCCAGCTTCCATTGGCGTTTAATGCCAGTGACACGGATGGGAAAGGGGGCTGGGGCATCCCGGACTCCTGCTTTGCCTTCATTCCTGGGGAAGAAGCTTATTCGGGGATCCATTTTGTAAATGGTGTAATTATGGTATGAATGTGAGAAATTAATTCATTTTTAGTGTTTATTTTTATTACATCTTCGCATTTATCTTGTTTGTTTTGTTTGTTTGATACCCCATGTATATACTTTCATTATATTTATTTATTTTATTTTTGTTTTGTTTTTATGGAATGATTGTATACATACTTAGCATTATTACTTATTGCCCACGAGTGGCAGTTAGTAATAATTCAATTAAGTATGTTTAAAAAAAAAATATGATAAATCATACAAATGCCATTTGGCATAAGAAAAACCAAATTAATGTGGATGAATGTGGTGAAACAGGAATATCTATATGCGAGTGAATGCGAAGTATTAAACTATATTTTTTATAATCGTTTATTAATTGTTTTAATTTTTAAATATTTTTATTTCGAAGAGAAAAGATTAGCTCTGGCCGGGATTCAAACCCAGGTCGTCCACCTCTCCTTGGCAGTTCTCTAACCAATCGAGCTACCAGGGGTCGCCGAAGAGAACGGATTTGCCTGACTGGGAGGCGACCCCTGGTAGCTCAATTAGTTAGAGCACTGCCATGGCAAGCAAGGCATTGGAGGTGGACGACCCGGGTTCGAATCCCGGCCAGGGCAAATCTTTTCTCTTCAAAATAAAAATATTCGCTTAGCTTGATATTCTAGATAGAAAAACCTTGAGGCAAAATCTTAGCCCCAGTGAAAACAAAATAATTATGGAAGTTGTGATCTAATGATGAAATATTCAGGAACTTAGAAAGATGACGGATCAATAAGAAAATAATTCTTTTATTTTTTGGCAATATTTTCAGAATGGATGATTTTAAATTAACGAAAAGAATATTCTAGTATCTATAAGCGTCAAAATGTCAAAACTAGCTGGATTCAGCAACTAAACAAAGATTTTTTAACCTTTAAAACCATAACTAATGAAGTGTCTTGTGTTCAGTATACGGTAGAGTCTGTACTATTTCTAGAAAAACAGTGTGTTTTTTCAGATAGCGGCTAACAGCCATGCTTTTTATCCCAATTAAGGACATCCACTTTATAGAGGCAGGATGAGCCAAAGGGGGTTATAAGTTCCCATAGGGTCTATCCGTGGCTGTTTAGAGATGAAACAATTTATTTGTCAACTGGATTTGAATATTTTAACGAACATATATCGTTTATACTTAAATATTTGAAATATAAGTTGAAACATTTATTTATTGATGAAATTATTACCGAAATTACACATTTCCCATAAATACCCTATATTTATGTCAAAATAAAAATCAATTTTTTTTTCTTGGAGAATATTAAAAAGGAAACGAATGAAAATGATACCGGAGGAAGAAAATAAAAAATCTTGTATTGAACGTATATTCGCCAATTCCTGGTAACATGTCAATTGTTAAGACAAGAATGGGTGGAGGTTGTGGTACTAGATTTTCCGGGTTGGGAACGCGGTTTTGGTTACCTCGAAATTTATTTAAAGCTTATTTAGTGAACCCTTGGAATTTATTTTCTCCCCCCGTTCCACATTTTCCTACTGAAAGAATTTCCAGATGCTAACATAAAATTAACCTTCATCGGTTAATTACCGGATAACCTTATCGATAACAATCACAGTAGCACTGTTTTCATTTATATAATAAATTCCTTTATAATAATAGTATGATTTTCTAAGGAAAACTAAGTCGCATTTTCGTAATTAGGTGATGGACGATGTAACCCTAGCTGAATCATGCATTTTCCTCCCGAGGCAATATAATGAATCGTGTAAATCCCTCATTTGTCTTAAACGTCCTCCTCCTATCATCTGCCTTAGCTATTTATCTCTCTAAACGGATGAGTATAATGCTTTACCTTTCTCTTGTTAATTCTGTAAACCTTAGATTGATGAAAACCTTTGTGTGAATTGCTCGTATATGAATACTTTTTGTATTATCACTTTTTTGATATCGTTACTGTAACGTAAATTCTATTTAATGGCTCTCATACATCAAACCAGATTTTGATAATGATTTATAATGGTTCATATTGCACCGAGACCGGGTTGAAATCCCGCTACTGGCAAGAGTTTTACTTAATCTGTTAGCTGCGGGAGATGGGTCCTATGAGATCTAGGACCCTCCTGGGGCTCCCTCAGGCTATATAACGTGGGTATCCAAAATAAGGGGGAGGAATCTGGCGGTTGAACGTGATCTAGGACAAATTACCTTCCTGCACTATATATTCAATAATGAATTTTGTTTATTTTACTTGTATATGCATTTATTTTATTTAAGTTTACACATATAAAAAAAAACTGTACTTCTACAACTTATGAAAGATCTAGAGTTCAGTACATGGTAAAGGATATATTATTTTCTCGCATTAAGGGTACCCAGTTTATAGGCTTTGAGTGGAGCGTAGGAGGGTCTGTTGATCCCACATGGTCCATCCGTGGCTGTTGACAGATAAAATAATATACATGTTCACGTCTCGGATTCTCGGGACCACCACCACAGAAACTCCGCGCTCTAGTAAGTGAGCTAAGCCGCTCCTATTCCTAAAATAATTACAATACGATTTTATAATATTGTGACATATTCTATCAATTAACTGCAACATATTCAGCCTTAACGGCAGATCGCTAGAAGGTTATTTCACTATATGAAAACTTTATGTTGAAGCTGTTTAAATTTCTGATTGCTTTTTTTATTTTATTTTTAAAAGCACCTATCCTCGTTGGATCTTGGCGACTATAACGGCCCATCTTATTTTACTAAACGTCGCACGCGACAAGTAAATTAATACTAGTCCTATCGACTGCCTGAAATTTTTCTACCAGGGGTGACACCAGCGATCCGGACCTTCAATCTTGGCCTGTCTGATTAACTCCAGTAGGCGGTACTTTTTGACCAACGTATGTTAATTTATATCTTTTAATGCTGTCCCGTATCTCAAAGGGCTTCTCTGTAGTCGTTGTAGTAGCCTTTCGTTGCTGATATGGTGCACTCATGCAACTCTGATCATACGCATAACAGCACATCTCAAATACATGCAGACGTTTACTTCTAGTGTAAATTAAGTCTCTATGCCTCTGATTACATTGAGAACATGTCAAATCTGAGTACTCATGAGATAAATCTGATGTATAAATAAATAAATGAAAAATAAATAAAATGGAGTTAATCACCTCACATTTATCTTTATTAATTATTTGTTTATTTTAAGTTATATTAATAATAATAATAATATTAAGGCTAATTGAACCCAAAGACTCAATGCCGATACCACCAACTCTGCTTACAACCTCCCGTCCACGAACCACTACCCTTACCCAAATTACTCTTAATGCATTCCTCTCACTTACGGCTCCGTCTACTATAAGACGCTTATTAACTTTTTAGGAGCTCGTTTGTTACTAAGCCCAGCAACTTTACAAGCCTATTGTTCGTGACTCTATCAATGCAATAATATTAACCGAGTGCATCCTCCGCCATTCCGAAATGTATATTATCCTGAATTCTTCAGTGGTCTCATCGTTTTTTGACCGAATATTCTACGGAAAACCTTATCTTTGAATATCTTAAGACATTTTTCTTCGGTCACTTATGGTTATCTTAAATAAAGATTATTAATTAGAAATTTAATATTTTATTCATTTTGATGACTTGAATGTTTTTTTGAATCCAAATTTTCGATTGTATTTTACATAAAATAAGGCGTAGGTTTAAAAACCAATTACTTAATCCTGTTGGCAAAAGAGTCAGAAGACCTTTGATTCCTTGAATCATGCGTTGAATGAGCACTTACGAACCTACGGATCCGAGATGCGATACGAATCCTCTCGGCTAGAAAAGACGGGAGATATCAAAGGGGGCGGAAACGGTGAAAAAGATCCGATGAAGGGGATATAAGGAGGATGAAGAGGAACCTGTTGGTGGATAAGGGAGCCTTTGAGCCGGTCCTAAAGGGTCTCGCTATTTGCCACATTTCCCTTCTCTTCTTTGGCTCTCGGAAGGTATTTAATGCGAGTGTGGGTCGGCGCTCAAACTTTGAGTCCTTCCAGATCTTGAATCCAGAGAAAAAAGAGTGGAGTAGCATCTGTTAAGATGTCACCACTAGTCTCCCTTTAGGATACTTCGAGGGAAAAGTACATTGTTATTTCATACAGTTCTTTTTATACCTAGAAACACACATAAAAACACTGCTTTGTTCCCTCCAAACGTCACACGGTTGCGGCATAATAAGTAGGCTAAGAATGTGAGATATAAAGCTGACTTATCTCCATCTACTGATAGAGCTGTATCAACCAACCTGCCAAAGTTGTGATAATAAAGAACTTACAATGATTTATTTATTATAATGTAAAAATTATCAAATAAAAAATAAATTTGAATATTGAAACATTTCTGCATAAAGAAAACAATTAAATAGAATAGAATAGAAAAATAATTTTATTCTGGGACCAGGTCCCTTTAGAATAACAGAGATGAAAAAATTTAAATAAATATTTATCTGTCCAAAGGCATTTATCAAAATAAAACAATATTTACATAATACTATAGTATCTTGAAAGAACTGTAAATAACTAAACAGGTATGTTTTTGTAGAGAATCCAAAAATGTAATAAAAAAAAATTATAAAAAATTTATAATAAAAAGAAATAGGCTTATGGAAAAATAAGTGAATACCTGATAGCATCTAATAATAAAAAAGTGGTATCATTATGAGTGAGGAATATTTTCAGTAGTTCATCATTCAATCAAGTTTAATATATCTAAAAATTATTTATTGATTATAAAGCATCTGATTGGGAATTTAAAAGATGTAGGAAAAGTTTGAATTTAAATGCGGTTAAAGAAGACGCATGACGGATATCGCGCGGGAGTGAGTTCCAAAGAGAGATAGAACGGGCGCAAAAATACACAACAATCGGGAGGGGTGAAAAAAAAATATACAACACGCTGAAGTATTTAAAAGCCTCGAAGTTAATTCAAGAACTTTATGAAGAGTAGTCGTCACTACTGGCCCCAGCAGTTGAACTACGTAAAACAGATCCAAATACAAAAAGTTACTTTCCACAAAAACAATTATTAAAATATATGCATCTTATATTTAACAAACAGAAGAAAACTTGTGAGAAAGAATTATATTTACTGTGGCATGGAACAATACACAATATACAAAGTGACTTTGTGATATGAACTAACTAGGTAAACTTCTTATACTAACATTACAATTTAGTGACTACATACTTTACATACTATATCCTAGCCACACTATCTCCTCTCTACACTATATTGTCTGTAAGTTCTTCTCCAAGCGGGGAGGTCAAGGAAATTTACATAGATGAAATTACGGAAGCATTGATGAAACTTCCTTGATACAAATCCAATTTACAAACAATTTACTGAACTATATTCATGTCTCGTCACAGATATGTTTTTTATGGCAAACTTCATGAGTTCTTTTCACGTTTCATTAAAAAAAAATAATTTACTTTACACGAAGTGATTTTACGCTATTCTAATGAAAGAGAAAACAAATTGTCTTGTGTGTTAATAATTGTGCAAGAATTCACTCATTAGTGAATCTTGGGAATCAATGAATTGAATTGTGACATGATACATGATAGAGTGTTTTTGCACAAAAGATAAAGTTGCAAATGACACGTGTTATTAACATTTTAAAAATATATTATCGTAAGAGAAATAAAACCGTTTTCCAGTTGTTGTTTATTCATTAATTTTCACTCTTTAGAGACGTTTCGACACTATGGTGTCATTCTCAATCTTTTCTTCTCCTGCATCTTTTAACTTTAATAAATAAATTAACAATAATTACAATACTATAAATAATTTAACATAAATGTCCAAAGATAACACACTGGATAACTACCTGGAAAGTCATACTTTTAAAAATTCTTAGGAGATCATTAGTCCTCCATGGTCAATAAATAATATTGCATTACAAAACCAAATTTTGATCTTTGAACCATCAGATCCTTTTTATATAGTAGTAACAGATAGTAATAGAAGCACAGGATATAGAATTAAAACATAATAAAATTAAATATAATAGTATAACCTATATCAGAGGCTTATCAGAAAAAATCGAACCAACTTTTAAAAATTATGACATACCAGAAATGAGGATAGCACACAAAACAAGAAACCCAATCAAAAACATTATAACAAGTCAAAAGGATAAGATACCAATTATGGAAAACAAAAATTTAATATACCAACTTACTTGTAATAATTGTGATGGAATATACATTGGACAAATAAGTACACATTTAAAAAACAGAATATATCACCATCAAAATAACATTAAACCTAAAGCTAAAACAAGTACCGCATTATCAGCACACTGTAAAAAAGAATTACACACTTTTGATTTTGATAAGCCTAAAGTTTTGCATAGAGAGGATAATACTATTAAAAGAAAAAATTTAGAGACTTTATTCATAAATGATAAATTGGAAAATGCTGTAAATGATAGAAAAGAAGCAGGAGAAATCAGTAAATTATATTCATCCATAATTTTGAAATTAAAAAATAATAGATCATAAGATGCCTTATACTTTGAAAACAAATGAGATAGTAATTATAATAACCTGACCATATAACCTACTAGTAGATCTTTAAAAAATAAAAAAAATTCCATATGAGTAGGTGAGGCCATTTTTTTGAAAAAACTTTCTCATTTCATACTTAGTTACTTTTTTTTTGTTATCATTAAATTAGTAATTTTTTTCATTCCTAGCTCACTTCCACAGGGAAGCTGTACCTTTCGAAAGCAAAAAAAAAAAAATTTATCTGGCCATTCTACGAGACGAGGTAAGTTTTTTGAGTTTCCTGAAAAACGTGTTCCTGTGGAACAAACGAGTTTTGCAACTCACCTCCTCATATATTTCATAATTAATTAATCGATTTGATAAAATATTTTTTAAAATTATAAATATAAAAAATAAAAATAATAATAAATAAACGTTTACATTAAAAAAATTTTTTAAAAAATAATAAAAAAAAATAAATAAATAAATTAAATTAAAAAAAAATAATTTTTTACTTTGTATTATTTTTGTTGATGTGCTGTTAGAACATAATTTGTTATTTTATACTAAAGTCTAATGATTCATAGAAATGAGAAAAAGGATCTGATGGTTCAAAGATCAAAATTTGGTTTTGTAATGCAATATTATTTATTGACCATGGATGACTAATGATCTCCTAAGAATTTTTAAAAGTATGACTTTCCAGGTATTTATACTTATAGTGTGTTATCTTTGGACATTTATGTTAAATTATTTATAGTATTGTAATTATTGTTAATTTATTTATTAAAGTTAAAAGATGCAGGAGAAGAAAAGATTGAGAATGACACCATAGTGTCGAAACACCTCTAAAGAGTGAAAATTAATGAATAAACAACAACTGGAAAACGGTTTTATTTCTCTTACCCTAAATAAATGAAGAATAAATCCAGTTTAAAAAAAGAAAAAAAAATTATAAAAATATATTATCTGAAAACTATCAATCACATAAGCTTATAACATTTGATTTATTTTACTATTTTACACCGAATATTAATCATTATGTTACCTTTTTATTTTTGTTTTTCCTATAAATGTTCTCAATCTAAAGTGAATTAAGCTAAGAACCTGAAACACTACAACATATGAATGGTTTAGTACCTGGTGGTCTATACTGTTTCCAGGACAACTGTTGTACAATGGACCATGAATTTTTCTGAGATCACGCTGGATCGCTAAGTATTTTCCTGAATTAGAGTTCCCACTTTCCAGAGGTCGGGTGAGCCCCAGGAAGGTCTCCTGATCGCACAGAGTCACATTAAGCAATCGAAGTTAAATTCTGAGATTTTAATACATTCTGTTCTACGTAGCATAGTGTAAATATCAATTGAAAATATAATTTTTCATAATTTCCTATGTTTTGAGAATTAATTTTATACGTTTGATCCCTCCGATTGGGATATAACGAAATTATATGGAGAGCAACACTTTGAATACCTGACAGTCGTGTAGCTTTGCCTATATGATGAGATTTGACAAACTATTTAAAAATCTATGCTATACAGAATGAGGTCATTCACATATCTAACTGTAGAGTTATTGCCTAATGGTAAGGTGAAAAATTAAGTTAAATTAATTGATTAATTGTGAGTTAATTTTTGGAATTTCGCAAGAATCCATTCCATCATAATCCTTTATTATCCATTATATTATTATTATCATCCACCATCCATCCATATTATTATTATCCATCCATACATTATATTATTATCATTATCCATTATAATCCTTTATTAGCAATGTTCCTACAGTTTATAGTGAAATAGTAAGATCAGTTCAAAACATAGGAATTGTAAATTCCTTCTTATCTAATCCTTCTTAGAGATGTTTCATAAAGTAATAGCTTCCTAGGAAGAAGAGACAACTTGGTTATAAACGTTTTCTTTGTGTACTGATTGTTTTCGTTTGTGACTAACTTACTAATGCTTCTTAACAACCACTAAGTCGATTCAAAACAACAGCTAACAAAGTTTATTTTATAGAATTTTCAATAAGCTTCAAACTTCTCAAGATTTTGAAGGAATAGCGGTTTGGTGATATATAGTACAAAGAGACAAGTTTTTAAAGTTATGAATCATTAAAGTTATGAATTTTGAAATAATTAATTCATAATAAATTGTAAAAAGAACTTTATAAACAGGAAGAGGACTTTAGAGGGTTGTTTTTGAGTTAATTAAATCATGATGAAAATGGAACTGTTCGACAATATAGACAGACCCTGTCTGTAGGAGTAGGTAATTTATAAAAAGGACTATAAAATCAAGAGCGGTGTTGTTCAGGGGTAGAGCGCTGAGTTATTATGCCAAAGGTCCTGGGTTCAAATCCGAGTGCTGAAAGAATTTATTTAATCTGGTAGTCCTTTGGGAACTGGAACCCTCCTTGTGATCACCCGGCCACTGTAAAATGAGTGAGAACTACCTCCCTGCACATCCACGGCCATAGAAACAATACAGTCTCTACCAAGTATTGAACCAGATACCCCTCTATGCTTGTAGTGGTACAGTTTTTTTTTTTTAAATTTTCATGTGAAATAAAAAAAATTGTGAGAAAATTCATCTTGCCCAACTTTTTTTTATAACCCATTTCCATCGATACTTTTACGAAATCTTTTTTGTTATTAATTTCACTTCAATTTATGCTCCTATGGATAACCGGGCAAAGCTAAATCTTCGGGAATACCATTTAATGTTCCCTCCTTCCTGTTCGCCCCTTTAAAAAATTCCGAGACCATCAGCCGGACAGCATACTCGCGAATTCTTCCATATGGCTCTGCCCTGATAATTTACAGAACATTTTCGACAGAATTTAAAAGAGAATATCTCGGCATAATTGCTTTTTTTTAATTTTTGGTATATTAAAAACGGTTTGGTTGGTTGAAGAGTTGAATTTAAAAAAAAAAAAAATAATAAAGTTTAATTCCTTGAAATTGCCAATTTACAATTTCGTAACAATTATTTAATACATGTTGAAGTATAACAATTTATTCTGCAAGTTGAATGACATAATAAATAAAAGCTGTAATATATTCATAACAGTAGGAAAAAGAAAAAAAAAACCTACACAAAATAGAAAAATAAAATAAAATAACAGTAAAAAAAAATAAGTATAATAATTAGTAGTAAAAATAAACAATTTTAGTACAACTTTTTTTTCCATTTAAGGAATAAATTCGCTTATAATTGACATATTATTATAATGTAATAAATTAATTATATTTATTCTAATAGTATATGTCTAGTTCGTCTATGTATGTATCGTCTTGAGGTTTGTTTGTTATAATTTCCTATTGATTGCATTAAGGGATTTCCTGAGTTTTTGTTGAGTTGAAAAAGTTCCAAGTCTGAGAGTGAATAAACTGTTTAATAGAGTTGAATATATTTTTGTTATTACAAAGTAAGTATTGGCTTAAGATTTAAGCCAACGTAATAACATATTACACCAATTTTCTCCATTGAGTTGCAAGCATAAATAAAATGATACTCTAAAATTATTATACTAATTAACACCCACTAAGAAAAATCGCTACAGTGATTGATATCTGATAACTATGAGACCTGGTTTTCAACAACATTTGAGTTTTGATTGATTTTTCAACAAATGGAAAAAGTTTGGGATATTTCTATTACAGGTTAACAAGAAGAAGATCAAGATTTAAGAATAATAGATTTAATGATGTTAGTACAAACCTACTGATTCGAACTTTTAAGGACCAAATAAATTTATAAATGCTTAAACCTTATACCTTCATTAGGTTTAACAATGCTTATGTTTGATTTATAGAAAACAGAGTAATTAAAGATAATGAGATATCTGCTCCTCAACCTCAACAATTTCAAAGCGACTAAAGGCACGTGGATGTTCTTCATTATTTTGCTAAACGATTTTGATAATGACTTTACTGACTAACGTTGTTATTGTAACTAATTATTATTAGTACTTGTTATAAATTTATATTGATAAGATATGTAAACACAATGGTATAGAAAATTAACATAAAAATAAATTATACCCCTTTATTTCTCTCTCTTTGTCCCTAGCCAACTGGAAGTCTTACATGCTTCTGGATTCACTCGTAGAAGTGTTTTAAAATTCTAGATTTTTGAAGATTCGTGTGTTGTTACCTATGCTAAGAGTATATTAATTTGTCTTTATTTGTATTAATTATAAACAAAACTTTATTAACTTTTCATTACTTTTGTATTAGTTTTTTTTATTCCACCGTTTCTGGATGCTTCAATACGAACGCTCTAAGCTACGAATCGATTTTAAAAAACTCACGTGCATGACTATTATAAGACCTATGAGGACTTACGAAGTAGCGCTCTGATTCCACTAACCCATCGAATCCCCTTTGAATCCAATTCTTACAATCTAAAACCCTACATAAAATTCTCAATGATCCATACTTTGTTACCAATATAACCATCCATAATGACATAAATATCCTATTTGTTGCTGATTTATTCCGAAGTCGACATCAATCCTTTTCATAAAAAAGATTATATCCAGTAAAATCTAGCTTAACCTTCGATTCCCTATAATCTTCCGAGGGAACTGAAAAGATGGTCTCTTGAGCTTATATCTAAAATCAGTTATTTGAGTACTACTACTGGATTGTATATACTTACCGTAACGCAATGCTATTAGATATCATTGATAAAATTTATTTGTTTTATTATTATAATACAGTTGTAAATTTCAACAAATAAATAAAAAAGTTTTTATATTCTCATCTCACATATCACCAGTCGGTATACGTATATCAGTAGTTATATTTAGGGGTTTGTGTAAATGTGCACTAGGTCAATCTCACACTAGGGCAAGGGGAAAGGCGAAGGGGGGCGTCCTTGAGGTGTTAAAGCTGTGAGCCTGCCCCATTTGGCAACGTCGCAAGGAATGTTGTAGATTTGACAACATCGCATTGTTTACATTTGATGGATTTGTTTACATTTGAGCAGTAGTAGAGGTGTATATGACCTTGTGACGGGGGCATTGACCTTGTGACTTCAGAGTCATCGCTGGTTTTCTCAGTATTGTTTACATTTGATCGCTTTGTTTACATTCTAGCTGCATTAGGACTGTAAATGACCTTGCGACGTCACGGGGCATTGACCTTGTGAGGTCCATCGCTGTGGCCATTTTCGAGGTCGCTTTTGTCATCATTGTTTATATTTGATCGCTTTGTTTACATTTGAGCTGAAGTGAGTGTAAAAATGACCTTGTTACGTCATGTGGGCATTGACCTTGTGACGTCAGAGTCATCGCTAAGCCATCTATGTTTACATTTGAGCTATAATGCGTAAAAATGATCTTGTGACGTCACAGGGGCATTGACCTTGTGACGTCAGAGTCATCGCGGGTCCATTTTTGTTTACATTTGAGCTGTAGTGCGTAAAAATGACCTTGTGACGTCACGGGGCATTGGACTTGTGACGTCAGAGTCTTTGCGGGGCCATCTTCAGCGTTATCATGCTGTGCTAAGCATAACTTCATACTTTATCTCACGGATGATTAGGCGCTAGTGCGTAAAAATGACCTTGTGACGTCAGTTCCGTCAGAGCACGTCTCTGTCCTTTTAATCATGTCATCAGGACACCACTCTCGTTCTTTCAAATAGTTCAAGATGGGGAAGCGAACAGGTAGGAGCATTTGAGGTATGAGGATGATCGTCTATCTGCATTTGTTGGATGGCCTTCACCAGTGAGTGCCGTTAAGCTTGCATCAGCAGGATTTTATTATTTGAAAAAATCAGACCGAACAAGGTGTCCTCTTTGTAGAGAAATATTACACGAATGGATGGTACATGATGACCCGTTTGTAGATCACAAGAAATGGTCTAAATATTGCCCGTTTACCGAGTACTTGGAACAACTAGAGAAGATACCATTAATAATAATAGATGAAGTTGATAATTTAAAAGAACAGGAAAACAGCTGTGGATGCTGCTAGCATGCGTAAGAGGTTAAAACGTTTCAACATTTAACAACTTTCTCATTTAAAAAACAAAATAGTTTTATATGAATCAAAAAGAAACGAGTCATCGCAAGGCCATCATTGTTTACATTTGAGCTGTAGTGCGTAAAAATGACCTTGTTACGTCACGGGGCATTGGCCTTGTGACGTCAGAGTCTTCGCGGGGCCATCTTCAGCGTTATCATGCTGTGCTGAGCATAACTTCATACTTTATCTCACGGATGATTAGGCGCTAGTGCGTGAAAATGACCTTGTGACTTCAGTTCCGTCAGATCACGTCTCTGTCCTTTTAATCATGTCATCAGGACACCACTCTCGTTCTTTCAAATAGTTCAAGATGGGGAAGCGAACAGGTTGGAGCCTGAGGTATGAGGATGATCGTCTATCTGCATTTGTTGGATGGCCTTCACCAGTGAGTGCCGTTAAGCTTGCATCAGCAGGATTTTATTATTTGAAAAAATCAGACCGAACAAGGTGTCCTCTTTGTGGAGTAATATTACACGAATGGATGGTACATGATGACCCTTTTGTAGATCACAAGAAATGGTCTAAATATTGTCCGTTTACCGAGTACTTGGAACAACTAGAGAAGCTACCATTAATAATAATAGATGAAGTTGATAATAAAAAAGAACAGGAAAACAGCTGTGGATGATGCTAGCATGCGTAAGAGGTTAAAACGTTTCAACGCTCAACAACTTTCTCATTTAAAAAACCAAATAGTTTTATATGAAATAAAAAATAATAAATCAACTAGTAAAAACAATAGCAAAACTTAATTTATCCCCACCTCTCGCGCAGCTGAATTTACAGAAAGGATATTGCATAATGTTGTGAAAGAAAAAAAACACTCTTTTATTAGACATTTATTTATTTATTTTTTACAACAAAACTTTTATTGAAAACATTCCTAAAATATAAAATATGATTTTTTTATTGACTTGTTGCTGCTATTACATGTAAAATAAATCTAGTGATTGATAATTACTGTTCTTATTTTTTATTTTTTTAACTTACACTTCTATATTTAATTAATCATTTATTAATATTTTAGAATTAATTTATTACAACTAATATATACAATTACTACAATATATACTTATAGCTACAATTACATATAAAAATTAACAATTATATAATTAATGCAATGAATAATGGCCGTAAGGTAGCGTATCTATATTGTTAATTGCTGCATGGCATTTATCATCATATGGGGAAAGAGACTTTTTATTTATTAATACTGTTTGCACTGTATGTCGTTTTGATCGTATAATTTGAAATTGACTGTACATCGACTCGTAATTTCTTATAATATCTAAATAATCTTGAAATGTGAATTCACGAACTGCGCATGTTTTAATCCCTTTGGATCGTTTTATAAGTGAACCATGTTTAGTTATAAATGAATACATTTTTGGTCTTAAACCAACATATTCAACAATTGGATCTCCAGCTGTTTCATCTTTGAGCATTCCTACAATTTTTTTGTTTTTGTCAGGATAAGAACGATGCTCTGTCGGATAAGTACTAGTATCGAAATAGTCTTTTAAATTGTTACTTAAGTCATCGTATATATCTTCTGTAATAATAAGGTATAGAAGTGAATCGGTGTCTATATAACACAGGTTTATATTTTGCGGACCATAAGCTTTTAAGAATAGGTCATAATGTAATTTGTACATTAAAACCTTTGAAAGTTCCAGTATGCTAATACCAACATAAAGGGGCTTATCAAATACAATTTTTTCCTTCTCTAACTGGACGGATACTACATTTTCAGCGAAAAATATTCTTTCTTTGAAATTTGGCTTTTTAACTAGTTTGTTTAACGATCTTTTATTTGTTACGATTTTAAGGTCCATTAAGTACGTTTTCCATAAATTTCCCAAAACAGGTGTTGTTCATGAGTTTGAAAAAATCTGACTCAAAAGGATTGGTAGACTTAGCTCTATGTTTGCTATTTAAATTAATGTATGGAGCCAACCAATTCTTTTGGTTAAATTTTAAAATTCTACGTATTTTTTTTCATTTTAATCCCGAGATTTATAGCTTGTTTCAAGTTGACATAATGCACGATATAACGGATTTTTGGTGTGAGTGTCGTTAGTAACTTTTCTGTAGTTCTATTGCCAGGGGGTTTTAACCTTTCGGGTAATAATGGTAGTTGACAGTGCAAATCATGTAAGGCTTCAGGGTAATCAATGTCTACATCAAGTATGTACCCAACTTCTGAATCATCGGGAACGTTTAACACATCTCAATCTTCATTATACCATTTAAAACCACTATATGGAAGGAAACAGTTCATTGCATAACCATACAAATTATTTACACCAGCATACATTAGGTAGCTAATGGGCAGATTTGGATCATAATCATCTATGTAACAATTATTTGCTTTGGCATAACGCTTAACAACTTGTGTAATGCCTCCTCGAATGCCTTTTTCGATAAATAATACCATATCCATGTCTTTAATAATGTCCACTTCAATATTTGTAGTTTTTAACATTGCTTCATAGCTAAGGCCCGGAAGAGACATAAAATAGGCTGAATCTAGGCAATATATATCTCAAACACGAACAGAGTTTACGAAATTTTTCAAAGACTTCACATAATAAAATTACATCTGTTTTTATATACATTTCGGTATACTCTTTTAAGTTCTTTATATTGAAGGTTTTTCAAATGGCTTGAGCATGTTGATAATCAGAATTAGAAATATTTTCTGAAGTTAAATTGTTGTAAAATTTCTCTATTGCAGGTAACTTAGTTTCTTCCAACCGCGCAAATGAATTTATGTAAGAATAAGGGTAAATTCCTTTTCTTGTTAGCAATTCAACTTTGGTTTCTTCAGACAATAACCGGTACAAATGAGGGAATGTGATTGAATGATTTACAGAACCTTTCTTCATGTTTTGTACTAGGTTATCTAGGCTAGCTGCTAAAAATTTATAACTGTCTACGAACCTTATTTTAGTTTTACAATGTTTAAATGTTTTAGTGAAACTTATGTATTTGTCTCTGTTACTTGGAATTACGGTAACATCTCCTTCATGGTCGGCTAAAATAGGAACAATAAAGTGCGAGTCATAACCCTGAAAGTTATGCATAAATACCGGAATAAAATTGGGAGTTTTTGCTTGTAAATTGCAATTGGAATGAGCCGCTCCAACAAACTTAGATGACACATGATCGTGATGGTGTAATTTCTCATCGTTATTTAAAGTTTTCTGGCATATAACGCATAAATCAGTAGATTGATAAATTAACTTTTCTTGCTCAGTCATTTCAGCCATAGGTTCGACCTTTCCATATATTTTATCAGCTCTTTTAGTCAATTCATGTAATGCTTCCATAAACATTGACATAAAGTTTTCACCGGTGAAAGTTGATGGTTGTTGTTGATTGAATACTGGTATATCCGCTTTGACCATAAGTGATGCGCAAAAGATTTTTTGCGGCCTCGCGAACACTCTGACGTCACAAGGTCGTTTTTACGCGCGTACTACAGTGGCTTATCGTCCGGGAGATAATAGCAAAACTAGCTGAGCAAGGCATAGGACGAGCAGTAGTTTCAAAAGTACTCTTCTTCCCTAAACCATGAACATTCAGGACTATTCGTTTTATGTTACTTGAGTGGATTGATGAGCGATTGTTTTTCATATAACAGTCCACATTATACGCATTTGACCGTATCTTTTACTCCTCATACATCATCTTACAAATCCGGCAAATGAGAGCAGATTATGTGGAGGAGGCATAATATTTACAAATGTATGAAGAATTGTGAATTTTACCTCGCTCGTTGGCTTTTTTACCTCAATGTACGTTTTGGACTGTACATTGGATTATATCTGGGACAACTTACCTGAGGAATGGCAAAATGATGAGGAATTTATTCAGAAACGAAGACTTTCCTACATTGATGAAGACTCTACTTAAAATTGATTGTACTATATGTATTTTTGAAATTTGTTTTGTTATTTTTACATTATTTTATTGTTAAAAATAAAACAATGTATATTTAAAAAAAATTATTATTCCTTTTTTTATTTTATTTTAATTATAGAGATGGTGTTGGGATAAAAGTAAATGCAACGAAATATGGAAAACAATTATATATTTTTACATATCACTACAATAACAACTGGTTTTTTAATTATTATTACATATATCATTGAGTTCTTTAAGGTTATAAAAGAGGGTATTAGTATTGATGCCAAAAATCAATCGAAACACAATCCGCAGGTTCGATGAGTTGACATTCTTCATTTTTCTTATAGAGTTCAGCCATCTTGGTTATCAAGTCCAGAGAGTCGTTGATTTTCTTAATGTCTCTACAAAGCTTTGTCTCATAATTTTTGTTAAAACATGCCGAAGGTGTATTCAGCTGAAGGGTTGATGGACTCTGGTTAAACATTGCGAAACGAAGAACAACCTGTTCTATTTTCATTACTCTGTTCCTCCCTCTCTTGGAAAATATGCAATATACATTTTTACATCCTATTCGGTCTTCAACCTCCACTTTATTGGGACTCCTTTGCAAACGAGACAACATCCTTGGAACTTGGTCGACGATGAATTTCCATTCTTTTGTATCCATATACACTGTATTTTTCTTATCGATGAGAGCAACAGTGGGGGCAAAATCATAAAGACCGACTCGGACTAGATTGCTATTAGTCATGGGGTAGTCAGTCACTAGTTCCAATCGTCGTAGTCCCTCCATCTTGCAAGGCTTCAACGTTGAGACTATAAGATTTAACAGAAAGGTGGGGATAGATGAAGTTTTTCTATTCTTTTTACTAGTTGATTATTTCGTTTCTTTTTATTTCATATAAAACTATTTGGTTTTCTAAATGAGAAAGTTGTTGAACGTTGAAACGTTTAAACCTCTTACGCATGTTAGCAGCATCCACAGCTGTTTTCCTGTTCTTTTTCATTATCAGCTTCATCTACTATTATTATTAATGGTAGCTACGGTCATCATGCACCATCCATTCGTGTAATATTACTTCACAAAAAGGACACCTTATTCGGTTTGATTTTTTCAAATAATAAAATCCTTCTGATGTATGCTTAACGGCACTCAATGGTGAAGACCATTCAACAAATGTAGAAGGCTCAGAACGAAGTGCCCCGCGAACACTCTGACGTCACAAGGCCTATGCCCCGTGACGTCACCAGGTCATTTTTACGCACTACAGCTCAAATATAAACAAAGATGGCCCCGGGATGACTCTAACGTCACAAGGCCATTGCCCCCGTCACAAGGTCATTTTTACCCACTACAGCTCAAACGTAAACAAAGATGGTCCAGCGATGACTCTGACGTCACAAGGTCAATTTTACACTCACTACAGCTCAAATGTAAACAAAGCGATCAAATATAAACAATGATGACAAAAGCGACCTTTAAAAATGGCCACCGCCATGGACCTCACAAGGTCAATGCCCCCGTGACGTCAAAAGGTCATTTACAGTCCTAATGCAGCTAGAATGTAAACAAAGCGAACAAATGTGAACAATACTGAGAAAACCAGCGAACACTCTGACGTCACAAGGCCAATGCCCCCGTCACAAGGTCATATACACCTCTACTACTGCTCAAATGTAAACAAATCCATCAAGTGTAAACAAAGATGGCCCCAGAATGACTCTGATGAGGTCAATGCCCAAGTAGTAGGGGTGTCCTCAAATGTAAAAAAAAACGATCAAATGTAAACGATGACGAGAAAAACAGCGAACACCCTGACGCCAAAAGGTCAATGCCCACGTCACAAGGTCATATACACCTCTACTACTGCTCAAATGTAAACAAATCCATCAAATGTAAGCAATGCGATGTTGCCAAATCTAAAACATTCCTTGCGACGTTGCCAAATGGGGCAGGCTCACAGCTCCAACACCTCAAGGACGCCTCCCCTCGTCTTTCCCCTCGCCCTAGTGTGCGATTGACCTAGTGCACATTTGCACAAACCCCTAAATATAACTACTTATATCAAAAATTAACTATTGTTATTATTTATTTATGATCGTGGTTTAAACGAAAATAAATACGTATTTAAATAATAAATGATATTTATTACAACACTTTCTGGTAAAGCAATTAACAGATTAAAGCAGAGTTGAACGATACTTCTGATACTCAAAGAAAAACGTAGTGATTTAATGCTCCGTTATATTGCATTCTGTATTGTGAAGGCATAAACACGTACGATATCTTTATGATAAAAGTCATTTATATCAGCATTGCTGTTCCAAACAGCGTACTGCCTATATCATGTGTACATATTGCGTTCTTGATAATGCCATATCTATATACGTGTAAAATATTACTAACAGGCTGCTCGTATCATTCTTAAACTTCCCAAAGCAGAACAAGACATTTTTCATATATATCTTTAATTTCAGGGACTATATGTAAAATAAAATACTGCTAGCTACAAGAAACCGATTCCCTGTATACTACATAGGAATATATATAGGCATATATATATATATATATATATATATATATATATATATATATATATATATATAAAGAGTACCTATCGCTGAGAGTATCGGATTAAAATCCAGCTAGCTATAGCAGACAGGAGGTCGGGACGAGGAAGGAGAGGATTTTCAGAGGCGAATCAGAGAGTCCAAACAGGTATCCGAAAATTGGGTGTGATGGGTAGGAGAGTAGGGAACAAGGAAAGGCTGAGAGAGAATATTAGATTTGTGAAAAAGGATTTATTGCTCGAATTCGAAAAGCATATTAATGTTAAAGTCACCACATAAAATATTGGTGTTGGTAGAGAATAGTTGGAAAAGGGAGGATTCGAAGTGGTTGTCGAATGGAACATGAGGTCTGTAGTATCTGTAGTTCTATATGGTACAGTACGGAATATAGAAGAGGAGAGGATAAAGTTGAGATTCCCACAAATAGTTATTCTAGGTTAGCAAAGCTAGGAGTAGGAAATTGAATAAGGATTTCAGCTTCAAGACTTTTATAGATATGTATATATACTGTTACGGGCGCCGGCAGAAAGGCGGAAGCGGGGGATTAGCGGCTTAACTCCGTCAGCGGGAGACGTTTAAATAGGATTAGGACGGTTCTAGATCGTCTTCTTTTGTCGGCAAAGGATTAAGAATATTCCAGAATTATCTGGCCCTGCGAGTTCTAGAATGTTCGGCTTTGCCTATAAAAAGACTTCCGTCACCTCGAGTCAGTCAGTCTTAGCCTGAGAGTAGACCAGTGAAGATCTGTGATAAGTGTAATAAGTGAGTGTCAGTGTGATAAACTAGTCAGTGTTGAACCGGCCCGTGTAATAAGTGTATCAGTGAACTGTGACAGTCTCGCGAGTGTAATAAACTGTTTCTGTTTGTTACTGTGTGTCAGTTTGTGATACTTGAAGAATCTTACGGTCGGTGGACTAGTGAACTGTAAGTGTTAATTATTAGTTATAAATTGTAGTGTAATTTTATAATATTCATAGAAACTATTGTAACTAGCTAAGCTATCTAGAATTAGTAAAATCTTATATTATTGTAATAATTAAATAGGGGTTAGGCCTAGATGATAATATTTAGAATATTGTTATTATAAATTTATATTAGTTCAATAATTTAATTGTTAATAGTTTAATTGTATCCTTTTTATCATTTTGTTAATAAATATTAGTATCTTTGATTAAGCAATTGTTTAATTCATTTTAATACCCAGTAGCCCGTAACAAATTGGTGTCAGAAGTGGGATTATTGTGTAATTGCTATTATTTTGCATTTTGTAATTATTGGGCTACTGTATGAAGAATGGCTTCTAAAAGTGTTAAGTTAATTGATTTAAAAGTTGCGGATTTGAAACGTGAATTGGAGGAACGTGATCTTGATTGTTCCGGAACTAAAAGTGTGTTGCAACAGCGCTTGCGTCAATTCTTTGTAGATTTAGGGGAAAATCCAGATGACGTTCTGTTTGAAACCGATTTAAGCAAGTTGTCTGCAACTTTTAAAAATGAATTAGGTACTGTTAAAAATGAGTTAAGAAATGTAGAAAATAAGCTAGGTAGTGAGTTAAGCAATGTAGAAAATAAACTAGGTAATGTACAGAATGAATTGGGTACTGTTAAAAATGAGTTAAGCAATGTTAAAAATGAGCTAGGTAATGAATTAGGTACTGTGAAAAGTGATTTATTCGATACATTAGAGTCTAAGTTAGGCATATTAGAGAATAAGTTAATGGAAAATGTTGAGAATAAGTTAGCTAATGTAGATAATAAGTTAGCCGATGTAAATAATGAAGTAGCTAATTTTGGTAATAAGTTAGCCGATGTAAATAATAAAGTGGCTAATGTAGAATCCAGGTTAGAGGAAGAACTGAACTCAATTAAAGACGAACTTAGGCTAAGAGTCGAGGCTCTCGAGGGACGTATGAGCAACCCACCGAAGAACGACACTGACCTTTCCTCCGAGGGCAGCCTTCATAAAACCATTGTGCCCGCCAATTCAGAGACGCCACCAACTCAAAACACCATTCCAGTGTTCGACGGAAAGACGCCGTGGGAGGACTACATGACTCTCTTCGAGACTGCGGCTTCGATCCACCGGTGGTCGAAAGAGACCCAAGCTTCAGCTTTGTGCCTGGCCTTGCGGGGAGACGCCTTGGGAGTACTGCAGGGGATGCCCATGTCGGAGCGGTCTAACTACGGGGAACTGGTTAGAAGACTGGAGATGCGTTTCGGCCACCGCCACATGGACCAGCTATATCGCTCACAGCTGAGAAGCAGGATCCAGAAGACCAACGAAACGCTACAGGAATTTGAAGCAGACATTGCACGGCTGGTGAGGAATGCTTACCCATCGGTCACCGATGATGTCTATGAGAGCCTGGCTGTCGACAAATTCCTGGATGGACTTCGGGACCCCGAGACGCAACAGGCAGTGAAGCTCGCCCGGCCAAAGACTTTGGGAGACGCATTATCTCAGGCCATGGAGTTCGAGGCTGTCAGGCAGTCAGTACGGGGCCATGCACGTATTCGAGCAGCAGAAGCGGAGCCTAATGTGGTCCCTAGCGTCGAAGATATTCTATCAAAGGTTTTGGAGGCTCTAAGGACCCGTAAGAAGGAGGTATGCTGTTGGAGCTGCGGCCAACTTGGACACCCTAGAAGCAAATGTCCATCCAAGAAGCAAGAAAAGCCACAGGAACGAAGTAGGGTTGATGGGATGGAACAACTATCAGCCCGTTACGTCAGAGGCCCCAGGAAGACCAGTAGAGTTGCGTCATTAGGGAGCAGAACGAACAGCTTCTACGTTGATGGGAAGGTGAACGGGCAGCTGCGAAGTCTGCTACTGGATACCGGCGCAACCAAGACAATCTTGAGCTCAAAGACAGTCCCCGCTGAGAAGATGTTGCCAACGATTTGGACATTACGGACTGCCACAGGAGAGCCAGCGAAGGTCTACGGGGAGACAGTTGCCTACTTCATCATCGGTGGTAAACATCTGAAGCACCGCGCTCTCGTGGCAGATATTGATGAAGATGTCATATTAGGCACGGACTTGATGATCACATGCGGGATCAAGCTGGATATGGCAAGAGGGGTGATGACGCTGGGAGACGAAGAAGTCATCCTGCGGCAGGGAAAGGACATCTACACACGAGTGCGCTTACTGGAAGACACCACTTTACCTGCACGGAGCCAAATCATAGCGCATGGGACGATCGAAGGGCCTCTACCTGAGGGTCAATGTGTGCTACGTGAACCGGGAAGGCAAGAAGAACAGGAGATCGGACGCGGCGTAATGGTTGCAAGGTCCCTCATCAAGGTCGGACGTACCACTCCGATTCGGCTAATGAACCTGAACAGCTTCCCAGTAACGCTGAACAAAGGAACACCGATAGGGGAATGTACAACCGCTACCTCAGTGGTTCGTCAGCTGCAACGTCATCCCACCGAGCTGCGAGGACTGCCGGAAGAATTAAAGGGATTTGTGGACGAATCATGTTGCGACCTTTCGCCTGAAGAGAGTGAGGAGGTGAAGAAGATGATTACCCGATGGCAGGACGTTTTCGAGATCAGCCCAGGGCCACGGGGTAGAACGGATATCGTCCAGCACAGGATTGACACCGGGGATGCTAAGCCCATCCGACAGGTCCCGCGGAGGCTGCCTTTAGCCAAACGGGAGGACGCCGAGATCATCAAGGAGATGGCGACTGATGGTGTCATTGAGCCTTCGAGTAGCCCCTGGATGTCTCCTGTTGTACTGGTGAAAAAGAAGGACGGCACAACGAGATTCTGCGTGGACTACCGCCTTCTGAACAACGTCACCAAGAAAGACAGTTATCCGCTCCCCAGGATTGATGATACGCTGGACACCCTAGAGGGGTGTGAACTTTTCTCTACCTTGGATCTCCGCAGTGGATATTGGCAGGTTGGATTGAAACCTGAAGATAAAGAAAAGACAGCGTTCTCGATTGGGACTGGACTCTGGCAATTTACGGTAATGCCATTCGGGCTTTGCAATGCTCCTGCAACATTTGAGAGGCTGATGGAAAGCGTGTTAAGAGGTCTCTCTTGGGAAATTTGCCTGGTATACTTAGATGACATCATTGTGCTGGGAAAGTCCTTCGCTCACCATCTGAAGAATCTGTAGAAGGTCTTCGAACGACTGCGTGCAGCGAACCTTAAATTGAACCCGAAGAAGTGTCATCTCTTCCGAAGGCAAGTCAACTATCTGGGGCATGTTGTGTCGGACAATGGAGTTGCCGTTGACCCAGAGAAGATTGCAGCGATCACCGACTGGCCAGTACCTCGAGATAAGTACCTCTGCACCTACTACAGGCGGTACGTGAAAGGATTTGCAAACATTGCAAAACCTCTTACCAGGCTCGCCGAGGAAAAACGGACTTTTCTTTGGGATCACGAATGTCAGGCATCCTTTGAAGAGTTGAAGAAAAAGTTGAGTAGTGCTCCTATTCTGAGCTATCCACGCCCCGAGGGCAAGTTCATACTTGACACAGACGCTAGCAACACCGCTATTGGAAGCGTCCTCTCTCAGCTCCAAGATGGAGAAGAAAGGGTTATTGGATATTTCAGTAAAGCGCTCTCAGCTCCGGAACGCAACTACTGTGTCACAAGGAAGGAGCTTCTGGCAGTGGTGAAATCTATAGAACATTTTCACAAATATCTATATGGCAGAAGATTCCTCCTGAGAACGGACCACGCGGCACTAATGTGGCTGCTACGATTCAAGTCACCAGAAGGACAAGTGGCGAGGTGGATAGAGCGCCTTCAAGAATATGACTTTGAATCTGCTCATCGCGCTGGAACGAGTCACAGAAATGCGGATGCGCTCTCTAGGAGACCTTGTGACGAAGAATGCCGGCATTGTTCTCGACAAGAAGAGAAGCAGGCAGCAGTGTTGAGGACAACGGTGGTCATGGACAGTTGGCAGGATGCAGAGGTGTCAAAGGAGCAGGACAGGGACCCGGACTTGAAACAAATGAAGCAGTGGAAACTATCAGGGCAAGGAAGACCAACCTGGCAGGATGTTGCTCCAATGTCGAAGACTGTAAAGACTTACTGGGCCCAATGGGACTCCATTCTAGTGGACAACGGGCTGCTGAAACGGGCATTGGAGAACACGGAAGGAGATCAGCGCAGACTTCAGCTCATCGTTCCAAGGAGTAAAGTGCCCGAAGTACTCAGGGAACTTCATGACGGAGTATCGGGCGGCGACCTTGGAGTTCACCGTACATTGGAAAAGGTACGTGAACGCTTTTACTGGGCAAACCTTAAGGAAGATGTGTTGGACTGGTGCAGGCGTTGTGCGACTTGTGCGGCTTCTAACGGACCCATAAGAAGAAAGAAGGCACCAATGAGGAAGTACAACATGGGAGCACCGTTTGAGAGGATAGCAATTGACATCGCTGGCCCTTTCCCTGTGACGGATGAAGGTAACCGGTATATTCTCGTGGCCATGGACTACTTTTCCAAGTGGGTGGAAGCTTACGCCCTTCCGAATCAGGAGGCAGTCACGGTTGCGGACGTACTGGTGAAGCAGCTCGTCAGTAGGTTTGGGGTGCCCATGGAACTTCACTCTGACCAGGGACGAAACTTCGAGTCTGCAGTCTTCTCCGGGATGTGCGAAGCACTGGGAATACGGAAGACCAGGACGACATCTATTCACCCTCAATCCGGTGGCATGGTGGAGCGCATGAACAGGACTATGGGTCGATATTTGTCGAAAGTGGTCTCCGACCATCAGCGAGACTGGGACCAGTATCTTCACCTGTTCCTGCTGGCGTACCGCAGTTCAGTCAGTGAGGCAACGGGGCAGACTCCCGCAAATGTGGTATTCGGCAGAGAACTTCGGTTGCCTTGTGATCTGAAATTCGGTTTCAAGCCTGATGAGGAAATTGCCGGAGAGGAGTACGTCTCGGATCTACGGAAGCGAATGGATAATATCCACGAGAAAGTTCGCACAAACATCCAGGGAGCCAGTGACAGAATGAAGGAGCGTTACGACATCAGGGCTGAGAAGGGTGGCTACCAACCTGGAGACTTGGTCTGGCTACATGATCCTCGAAGAAGGCGAGGCTACTCACCTAAACTTCAGAACTCCTGGGACGGCCCGTATGAGATCGTCAAGAGGATCAATGACGTCATATATAGGATCAGGAAGCAGCCGAAAGGAAAACCCAAGGTAGTCCATTTCAATAGACTGGCCCCGTACAAAGGAGACCACGGCCCGAAAGAAGACCAGCAGGTCAGGTACCTAAACAACGTCAAGACAAATAACTCAGTTGCTCATACTAAAGTACCAGGGACCCGTGGAGTAACTCAGGTAATCTACAGAGATATCTTCTCGTTACCAGTGGAGTATTCTCTGGCCCATTGCGTTGCCGAAGATCTGAGGACTTCTCGAGGGATTGCAACGGTCTTCAGGAAAAAGTTCGGCGGAACTGAGGAGCTGGAACGCCAAGGACCAAGTGTCGGGAAGGCACTCCACCAGCCGCACGAAGGACGACACCTGTTTTACTTGGTTACCAAGCGTGCCTCTGATCAGAAGCCGACATATGACGCACTGCGGCGAAGCCTCGATGACCTTCGGAGTAAGCTTCTGAGACTGCGTGTCACTAAGCTCGCTATTCCGAAGTTGGGCTGTGGATACGACGGCTTGGAATGGAGGATTGTCAGGGACATGATCGAGCAGACATTCGCCAACTCTGGAGTTGCCATATTGGTGTGCACGTTCAACCCCTGGAAAGAAGGTGCGTCTCCATCAGTAGAAGCTCATAAATGCCCGATTCCTCCGGACTTGCTCTGGGGCAGAGCACTTTTAAGGAGGGGGCAGTGTTACGGGCGCCGGCAGGAAGGCGGAAGCGGGGGATTAGCGGCTTAACTCCGTCAGCGGGAGACGTTTAAATAGGATTAGGACGGTTCTAGATCGTCTTCTTTTGTCGGCAAAGGATTAAGAATATTCCAGAATTATCTGGCCCCTTCGAGTTCTAGAATGTTCGGCTTTGCCTATAAAAAGACTTCCGTCACCTCGAGTCAGTCAGTCTTAGCCTGAGAGTAGACCAGTGAAGATCTGTGATAAGTGTAATAAGTGAGTGTCAGTGTGATAAACTAGTCAGTGTTGAACCGGCCCGTGTAATAAGTGTATCAGTGAACTGTGACAGTCTCGCGAGTGTAATAAACTGTTTCTGTTTGTTACTGTGTGTCAGTTTGTGATACTTGAAGAATCTTACGGTCGGTGGACTAGTGAACTGTAAGTGTTAATTATTAGTTATAAATTGTAGTGTAATTTTATAATATTCATAGAAACTATTGTAACTAGCTAAGCTATCTAGAATTAGTAAAATCTTATATTATTGTAATAATTAAATAGGGGTTAGGCCTAGATGATAATATTTAGAATATTGTTATTATAAATTTATATTAGTTCAATAATTTAATTGTTAATAGTTTAATTGTATCCTTTTTATCATTTTGTTAATAAATATTAGTATCTTTAATTAAGGGATTGTTTAATTCATTTTAATACCCAGTAGCCCGTAACAATACCAACTGCACCTCCTCTGCGGACAGATCTGTCATAAAGTAGGAAAGAATAGTTAGGAAGGGACAATCGAGAGGAATGAATAATAGGTTTGAGCCAAGTTTCTGAGACAGCTATGACATGGTAAAAATTATTTTGGAAATATTACTGAAACTCATAAAAATGTGCAATAAGAGATTGTTAATATGACAACAGTTTAGTATATTAGTCATTACTACGGACGAGGGAAAGAGATGACCGGAAAACGGAATGCGGAATGATAGAAAATGGAAATTTTTCGGGTAAAGAATAAATTAAGCAATAGTCATAATAAGCGAATGATGCGATGATAGTTTTGAGTAATATGAAAATTGAACTTTCGGAGAACAATGAAATTAAATAAATTCATAAAAATAAACAACTGTTGTAAAAATAAAGAAAACTGCATAGATAAAAAATAAGTTTCAAATATAGTAGCACTTCTTCTGTATCTGAATGAAAAAAGAAAAGAAAAATAAGATTAAAAATCTATATACAAAATAAAAGTGAAAAGTTAAGGTGACGACGTTCAGCTGAACACATCTAGGTTACTAGGCTGTCACTGCCGGGTAACCATCCAATTGTCTACACCTGACTGCCACCACTGAACCATACATACTTAATTTTTGCAGATACCTGCTTCTGCCTGGCGGGCCAGTAAAGATGCTTGTTTTTTGGCTTCACTGACGTAGACGCGGTGCGCCTCATTATCAACCCAGCCTAGTTGTCGCGTCGAAAAGTCCATTTTTACTTTCCTCTGCCGAACCAATTCGTCCTTATGGGTTTGCCACACGAATCTGGCGACGATAAGGCCAGGAGTTCTTTCTTGTCTTGTCCTGAGGCGTACGCCGTGGTCCAGATCTTCGGGTTGCAGTTTAACGGCCAGGCCTACCCCGACGCTTAGTATTATGCCTAATTGGTACTGCTCGGCGTGGTTTCCTAGAACCGACCTGGTAACCTTTAGAACTGACACTTTTTCCTTTAAAAATTTGTTCTCTAGCGTTACTCTTTCGAGCTGTTTATGTTATTGCTTAATTCATTCATTTCTATTTTGAGTAGTCTATCGTTATTTTCCAATGATAGCTCTGGCTGCTTTTGTATTGTCTCTTTTATTTCTTTCAATTGCATTTTTGCCTTCACCTCTTTGAACTACTCTGTGAGTGTTCTTCGCATATTCAACATTAAATTAGGGTAAGATACTGGCAATGAATTAGAAGCTAATAAATACTCGGCACACTTCCATTTTTTAGCGATTTCGGAGTCCACCGAATCGATTTTAGCACACTTGATAAGATAACACCGAAGGCAAGAATCGCTTTGCTGCCTGCTGATTTGTTACAAATTAGCAAGTAGCCATCTTAAAGAATGTGAGAGATGAAAAAAGATAAACGAATAAATTTAAAAGGAAATGGTGAGAATTAGATAAGAATAATTTCAATCTGAGTGTTTATTACTGGGGGACTTGCAGGATTAGCACCAGTAAACAACTCTCATTGCTTCAACACTTTAAATTTAATGTCAAGATAATTATTTAACACTTAAATTTTAATAAATAAATTAATAATGGATAGATACTTTTTCACTGAGAAATTTATAGTGGGGAATTGAGAAGAAAAATAATAATAAGAAACACTAGGAGCACTGTACCGTTAATCATGGTTTGCTATGGTAGAAACTCTTCTGATTTGGAGTAAATAGAAACTGGTTCAACATATTGCAAGCCCTTTACCGTCACGTTTCATTTAGGACCTGAATTTCCCTGCTTCACAGGGCGTTCTACACAGGGACACCCTCTCACCCATGCTGTTTTCAATATTTGTGAATGGCTTAGAGGAATTTCTATTGAATGAGGGTTGTCCTAGTGTCGGTATTGACTATGTAAATAGTATTACGATCCTCAAGTATGCGGACGATTTAGTTTTCCTATCTAAAACGTTAGTCAAGGCGCAAAAAAAAACTGTCTTGGATAAATACTGTGAAACAAACCAGCTTAACGTTAATATAAACAAAACTAAAGCGTAGACTTAAAAAATAAACCCTGTCCTATAACCGCAATAAAATTGAAACTGTGTGTTCTTTCCGCTTCCTCGGTATAGTTTTCTTTAACTCGGCTCTTTCATTTGGCGAGCCGAGATTTGGTGACTAGAGCTGCTATCGCTATGAATTCGGTTAAACAGATTATAATCATCTCTAGGTCACCTTCCTGTGCCTTAAAAACCACGCTTTTCAAAGTTTAATCCGTTCAGTTTTATCATACTCCTGTGAAATATGGTCATTAAGGTATTTAGATAAAATAGAGAAAATTCAGATTAGATTTTACAAATCGCTCTTTTGCTGGCCTACTCGAACCCCATGTTAAATAATGACACTAGAAACAGGCTCAATAATGCTTAAATTGCATGTCCTGAAACTTAAAATCAACTGGTGGTTGAAAATCTTACTAATGTGTAATAATAAACTACCTAAAATATGTATGAGATGAAAATGGTTGACTGGATGATCTTATGTAAAGGAGATGGTTGGGGGTGCAGTCAATAAGAACACCGAATAAGTGAAGTACTTATATTATGTGCCGACGTTTCGACCTACAGTGTAGGTCATCTTCAGGGCTAACAGAGAAACAAACAGAACAAAAATGTAAAAACATCAAAGTTGTACAGTAACAATACTAGTGACAAATAATGTAGAAAAATACAAAGTGGCAGATATGAAAATAGAAGATAAAGAATATTAAAAAGGAGTCAGATTATAATAAAATAAAGATATAGACAGATTTAAAAATTACTGATAATGAAAAGGCATTAAACTAGTGGTAGATATAATAAAAATCAGATAAAGACAAATATAACAAAATTATTGAAATAGTGACAGATATAATTATAGAAAATGTGATAGAATATAATAAAATTAAGATAAAGACAGATATAACAAAGATATTGATAATGGAAAGACAATGAAAATAATGGCAGATATAATAAAGTAAGACAGATTTAATAAAATTAAAGAAAATGAGCAGAAATGATAAATAATAAATAACGCATATAAAATAAAAAATAGAAAATAAATGTACAGAATGGATAGTACAGTACAATATAATAATATAAAGAAAAATCAAAAGGAGGAGTTAAACAAAAGAAACAAAATGAGGATATTTACATATAAAGAAAGGTTGGAATATGAATAATACAGAAAAACTAGTAAAATAAAGGTGTAAAATGTATGATAACGGACTTAATGATGTTACCAAATTACAGAAAAGTATGGAACTATATGTACAATAACAAATGTGAATAATAGAAAAACTATTGTACAATAACACCAGTGTACAATGACTGTTTTGAAAATATAGTAGATAGGAAAAGAATATGAAAAGATAAAATAGGTGAAAACGCTAGTACAGTAACAATAGTTTACAATGTATGTATGAAAAAAATTAGATGGGATTAATGAATAGAAAAATAAAATAGGTGTTTAAAAATATGAACACATGATTACCAACATATGATGGATGCCAAAATGATAAGGGGAAAAATAAGAAAATTAAAATTGGAGAAAGGATAAAGAGAAAAGTTTAAAATAAATAAAAAGAAGAAATGAAGAGGAGACATACCGAATGATGGGAAGCGTGGCTGTTACAGATCGCGGCTAGAGTGTACTGGGCCAATTTGACCGTTGAGAACGAGGGAAGAGATGGGGGCGGAATCTAGTGGCCGGAAAGTTAACTATAGAAGGTAACTATACTGGAGTATAGGAAAAAAGGATAAAAAATATAAATAAAATTAAAATAATGAAAGAAATGTCGATAGAGTGATAAAAAGGAAAACATCAAAGTCGGAGTAACGGTAATCTTTTCATATCTGCCACTTTGTATTTTTCTACATTATTTGTCACTAGTATTGTTACTGTACAACTTTGATGTTTTTACATTTTTGTTCTGTTTGTTTCTCTGTTAGCCCTGAAGATGACCTACACTGTAGGTCGAAACGTCGGCACATAATATAAGTACTTCACTTATTCGGTGTTCTTATTGACTGCACCCCCCAACCATCTCCTTTACATACCTAAAATATGCTTCAATAAAACGTTGTTGATTCGAACGTCCTCTACCAATTTAATCAAATTTAACCGGGTCAGTCAACTTGAGGCTATCATTTCTGATTTAGGATATGGCTGGCTGTGGGATGAGTGAAACCCCTAATCAGTGCTGAAACATAAAAACGAAATGATAAATAAATACAAAGAAAGGTTATACGATCACGATGTAGCATAAATAGAGCACTTTGCTCTTAGTACAAAGTTCCGTTATATGTTAGTTCTCCTTTACTTACGTAAGCAAGCTTTATTACTAGAATTGTCCATATTTTGATGTACTGTCGACTCATGGCTATATTTTAGACTAGCTTATGCCCGCGGCTTCGCTCGCCTGGAATTCGGCCTGCCCCATAAAGTTTCGTGAAAGATCATTTTAAATAAATAATTTAATTATTTTTTTAATATAAGTTACTCGTACATCCATAATTTCAGATGTCTAACTTCAAAACTGACGGATTCTCTACAACCTATGAACCCTCATTATATTAAAAGGGAAACCCTTGGGGTGGAATTATCCAAATTTCTTTCTTAAACTATACAAAGAACCTATCTAGAAATTTCAAGAGGCTAAGTTCCTGATTTGTCTTTAATTATGTACTATAACGGGGGGGGGGGGGTATGCCCACGTAACCCCACATAAATCTGCCCTTGATGTAGCCTATGATGTATAACCTATTTTATTCAGTAAGTTTCATCCAAATCCGTTCAGTAGTTTTTGCGTTAATGAGTAACAAACATTCGCATTTATAATATTCGTAGGATATCAAAACAAATAGTTTCACTCCTGTCCTTTCTGTTATTTTAACCACAATTATCATGTGATTTTCCTTTATTTATGTACTATAATGGATTCTCCACAGTACCTAAAAAACTGTCGGGGGGGGGGGGGGAGGCACGTGCTCTCGTGCGCCCCCCCAAATTCCTCGCTTGCTATAGCCTATGTGTTATTCTGATGTATAACCTATATTGCTGTAAAGTTTCATCCAAATCCATTCAATAGTTTTTGCGTGAAAGAGAGACAAACATACAAACTTTCACATTTATAATATTATTAAGATTTGTAGAATATCAAAACAAACAGTTTCACCCATGTTCTTTCTGTTATTTTAACCACTATTATCATGTGATTTGCCTTTAATTATGTACTATAATGGATTCTCTACAGTACCTAAAAAACTGTCGAGGGGGAGGGGGGAGGGGCACGTGCCCTACTGCGCTCCCCCCCCAAATTCCTCACTTGCTATAGCCTATGTGTTATTCTGATGTATAACTAATATTACTGTAAAGTTTTATCCAAATCCATTCAGTAGTTTTTGCGTGAAAGAGAGACAAACATACAAACTTTCACATTTATAATATTAGTAAGATTAGTAGGATATCAAAACAAATAGTTTCACACCTGTCCTTTCTGTTATTTTAACAACTATTATCATGTGATTGGTCTTTACTTATGTACTATAATGGATTCTCTACAGTACCTAAAAAACTGTCGAGGGGGAGGGGGGAGGGGCACGTGCCCTACTGCGCTCCCCCCCCAAATTCCTCACTTGCTATAGCCTATGTGTTATTCTGATGTATAACTAATATTACTGTAAAGTTTCATCCAAATCCATTCAGTAGTTTTTGCGTGAAAGAGAGACAAACATACAAACTTTCACATTTATAATATTAGTAAGATTGGTAGGATATCAAAAAAATTGTTTCACTCATGTATTTGTAAGATTTCATCTTCATTACAATGTTTAGTATTATAATTATCTACTTTCTTTTTCTGCATGTTTACTATCCTGTTGTTTTTATGTGCTATTATTTGTGTAAAATTTCTAACCAAACTCTCGTTGTATTTTAGTAATGTAAAAATCATTAATAAATAAATAAAAAAAAATTAAGAATTAAATAAAATTACTACACACGAATTTACTCGAAATGCAATACTAACTTAATCGGTTATGATATAAAAAATATTTAATTTATTTGATATTGATCACCCTAATGAGCTGCATTACTACTACTACTACTACTACTACACACACACACACACACACACACACACACACACACATATATATATATATATATATATATATATATATATATATATATATATACATTATTGTGAATCCATTATTCATTTTCAGCTCAGTCGTGCGTAATATTATTATCCGTGCTTCAATGAATTTTCTATTTTCGAACTATATATTCTGAACAATAGAAAGACTTCAGGTAAGAACCACTTCCTCTCTTCGGATGCTATGGCAGGAGCTTCTTCAGGATCTAACATCAGTTTTTGTCCTCAGGCGACTTAGGATAGGACATACAAGGCTTACCCACGCTCACCTAATCACTAAAGAACACCCGCCAACATGTGAGAAGTTCAACGACAGCTTAACAATATTCTATCTCTTCGAAGGCTGCACATTTCACAAAAGAGCATAAAACAAGACTACTTGCCAATGTATCAATGGTATTGGGAAATGAAGAAATGTACCTTAGTAAGGTCATCGCCTTTCTATCAAAAGAAGGATTGATGAAGAATATCTAATACAGCTATCTCATACTTTTTATTTTCTCTTATTTTTCTTTATATATATACATTTCTTCATTCATTTTTATTTAATTATTCATTGTTTTTTATATAATCTTATTACTTTTTTCAATTATTTTTTATTTACTTTTTTTATTCCGGTTTTATAAAAATTATTACTAAAAAAACGAATATAAATAATAAATATACATTTAAACAAAACTAAACTAATGCATGATGACCAATCAGTTTTACGCCTCAAATTTGAACAACCAACCAACCTCAGACAAAAAACAGAACCTTCTTAGGTTGCCGACTGTATAAGGTGGGAGTTAACTCCACAGCATTGGATTGAGACCTTCGTGGAATATGTTTTAGCAGAGGGAATAGGCTTTCCGGTAAATGTTTAGTGCCTGAAAAGTTTCTTTCCCAGCCTCTTCCCTGGGATCAGCTCTTAATGGGAAATGTCTAGAAGATGTAGAACCAGCGTAGGAAAGAAAACTCGCTAAAACTTTTTCCATGGAAACTAATTCCCAAAGTCTGAATCTAACTGTATATATCTGTTCTCCAAGTTTTACCATGTTTAAGTCATGATTTATCATAATTATTATTATTTTTATTTTTTAGCTATAAAGATAGTTATTTAAACTGTGTGTAAATGTTTGCATGAAATGCAGTTATTCCTTATAATATAACCCCTTTTCAAATCAAAAACTACGAAAATGGTACAATGCAGCTTTCCTTAATACAATTAATTCTCTCTTCACAAAATTCGACCTAACCAATTATTCACCGGGAATGCAGATTTATACTGCTAAGTATGGTTTCTTCAAATTACACATTGCATTCGCAGCGAGCTGCTTTCTTGAAAATCAACTTTTACCACCTACATTAGATAATTTAATTGGAAAATTGTATATATATATATATATATATATATATATATATATATATTATAATTAAGGTATATATATATATATATATATATATATATTATAATTAAGGTATATATATATATATATATATATATATATATATATATATATATATATATATATATATACATATATATATTATATACCTTAATTTAAATAATTTATCATGCTTGAGATGCGGTCACTTGGAACAAGAAAAATATATACACACAAATATAAACATATTGGAACATTTCTTGTTCCAAGTGGTATCTCAAGCGTGATAAATTATATGGATCAATTATACATATCAGTCCAGCTTCACAAAGTGCTAAAAATGGGTTTCCCAGAAAAAAAATGTCCAACCCCTTTCCATATTTCCATAAAGGATACCAAAAAAAGGCAAACTGACGATAACGTTATTTAATTAAAAAATGTTTGCCCTGGTATGTAAATGTGCTTTACAATTTTTTTTGTGGTAGTGTTGGCAATTGTGTTTGTATCGTGTTTTAAAAAAATTTACATATGTTATCATTTTTCTATTAGAATCAACGTGAAAACATTTGATGCAATAAAGTATAATTTATGATTTGGCCCCAAAATTTTTAACTTTTCAATGATGATGCATGACTAAAATTTTAAAACTTTTATAGATATTTATGGGGAACATGGTAACTCAACATCTGAAATTAGTTGCAGTGCTGAAGGTCTAGGGTTTCAATTCGGCTGTACAGATAAACTATTTAATCTTATAACAACCATAGTTTGACACTGCGGAATCTGTTCCCCTCATTCTGTATGAAGTTGGTCTGTATAATTGGGGAAAAACCTAATAGCTGAACGTGATCTCGAACAAATTATTTCCTGCATAACGGTTGTCTTCGAAACATTATACAGGGTGTCCCGAATTTAAATGGCAAAACTTCAGGAACTTATAGGGGCCCGAAAAACTAAGACAAAAAGTCCTTTATAAATTTGCTCGTTTTGCTTAGTTTTAGAGAAAATCGCAAAAAAATTTATTTACATTTATATTTATGTTATGTTCTTTTTAATGTAAATATTGCTCAAAATGTTGTCCTCTTGCACAAATGCAAGCATTACATCTAGCACTCACTTGATAAATTGCAGCTAAACATTGTTCTGATGATGTTTGGTGCACTGCATCTATGATTCGGTCTCTTAATTGCTCTCTTGAGCTGATTGACACCGAATAAACTTTCTGCTTCAAGGTTCCCGAAGAATACGAAGAAATCCATGGGTATCATATCAGGTGATCTGGGTGGCCAAGGTACTACTCCTCCACGTCCAATCCATCGTTGTGGATAATTTATATCCAGCCAAGCTCGAGCAACTCTGCTATAATGAGCTGGACATCCATCGAGTTGGAACCACCAGGTAAAAAATATGGTCCCACCAGTAATCCTTTCCAAATTCCAAGCCAAACGTTAATAGAAAATTCATGCTGATTCCTATTCTCTCTAATAGCTTTTGATTTTCAAGAGCCCATTCATGATAATTTCTTTGATTAACAATTCCTTCTCTTGTTAAGGTAGCTTCATCGGTCCATATAATTTTTAATTGAAATAAATTATCATCGCGAATTTTTTCAAGAAACCAGTTACTAAAATTCAATCTCTTGACATAATCTTGAGGTAATAAATTCTGAACTTTTTGAAGATGGTATGGGTAGCGATTATCACCTTTCAAAGTTCGCCATATTGCTTGCCGCGATATTGCTAATGCAGCAGATGCTCTTCGGATGCTAGTCTCAGGATTGTTATCGAAGTGGCGTTGGACACAATTTCTTCTCCGATAATCTGCTCTTACTGCTGCCTGGAATTGGTCGCCTTCACTACGTATTAAGAATGACCCAGTTTCTCGTAGTTTATTAAAAGTTAACGAAAAGACTCGTCGATTAGGCACTCTTCTATTTGGAAATCGGCGCGCATACTCCCGCACCGCTTCTAAAGCATTACCGTTACAGAAACCATACACAAAAATCATATCAGCGTATTCAACATTAGAATATGCATGCGGCATTGTGGCTGATGCTATTCACACAAAAATATCTGAGTAACTGACTGAAGACTGATTTAGGAATTATAATCCTAGAAGGAAGCCAACATGTAAAGAAATAAAAGAATGTTAAGGGTAACATTAAGTGTTTACATATCTCACTGCCTAGCCTGACGAACTTTGCCATCGCTACCTGTAACATTTTTGTTTTGTTTCTTTGTTTGCGATTTTCTCTAAAACTAAGCAAAAACGAGCAAATCTCTAAAGGACTTTTTGTCTTAGTTTTTCGGTCCCCTATAAGTTCCTGAAGTTTTTCCATTTAAATTCAGGACACTCTGTTGACTCTAAGCCTAATAACCTTCGTGACTTGTAGTGTTAGGCTTTTATACTACATATAGAGCAAATACAGAATAACTAAGGTACAAATGCCTTCGTAACTGATATGGAATCTTATAGGTGATAAATAAATATATTTATCGCGTTGTTTGAATTATGTTATATAAAAATAATTATGAATTGGGCCTGATGTCTGGAGTCGTTGTTAGTTACAGGACGGCGCAACGAGCAACCCTGCCCGCAGCACCGTACGGTCGTGCGTTGGTGCATACCTAATTCACTGCATGATTTCCAGGCGCAGATACTGTAGGCTTGTGGGGATTAAATATTATTAAGAACTATTTAAGTTTACGGTTGTTGTATTTAATTTAGAGATACATTAATATAAGGATGTTGCACTGACAGCTTGTTAAGTGATAAAAAAAATATTTCCTATCATTAAAGAAAACAAACAAAAAATCTGTACACCTTCAAACCAAGAATAGGGTTCAGTACGTGGTAGACACTGTACAATATCGAGGATTGTTCGGTTGTTCGGTGCGGTGATTTAATCCACATGCTAAACCGCCTGGTTTAATCCCCAATCAAGGATACCTATTTGATAGCAGCTGGGTGAGCCCAAGGAGGTTCTACAGATCTCTTAGTGTCCATCTGTAGCTATTATCAGATTAAACACTCATTTGCCATTACAGTCTCTTCGACGTAATGAATCCACCATGCACAGACGATTTATGGGTTCTGTGATATAAGTTGGGTTTTTTAAACGCGATTATACATCAAGAGCGAAAAATCTTCCTAAACGTCTTTCTGTCTTATTATTTTTTCTAAATCTTTATTTAGGGAGTGGAGTAGCTGAATCTCTGAGTGCAGAGTATGCCATTAATGCTGAGGCCCCGGTTCGAATCCAACAGCGATGCATTGCTTAACGTTAACAGCCATGGATGGATCTGCAGATCCTCCTGGTGGTCATCCATATTTTATAAAAGGTGTATCCTTAATCAGGAAAAAAAATCCTGACGGTTGAGCGCGATCTCGTTCAAATCTCCTCCCTACTCAACCCTTTTCCTAGAAACAGTAAAGACTACAGTTACAAGATGTACTGAACCCAAGGTTCATCACAGGTGGTAGTGGTACTGGATATAATAAGAACTGTAATTCGAAATTTAAGTTTCGATTAATGGCTTTATTACTTACTTAGGAATTAAAAAATAACAATAATGATACAGGTCGTTCTATTTGCAAAATGAAATGAAGAATTAAATTATTTATAAAGCTTTAGGTTTTATCATGAATTTATTATTAATTTTTTTATTTAACTACATCGAACTAAAACAAAAACTTCTTATTTTCCGAAAAACTTTTTTTTTTATATTAAGTTCCTCCTTAATTGCATTGTTACTACCGCAAAAAACTTATTTTCTTTTTCCTTAGTCGCAGTTGTTTGTGAAATTAGTGGACGTAGTTTAAGGACAAAAGGGAAGCCCAAGTTAAACAGGCCCTACAAACTTCAATATTAAAAGAAAGAGGTCTTCCGAGAAGATTTTTCTTGAACTTAAGTAGTAAGGGAGATTTTTTTTTTCTTTTTAAATAGATAAATCTGAAAGTTTTAAGAGTATTTAAACATATTATTTTCTTAATGTGATTAAACTGGCAACTTTATTTATTACCCTGATGTTTTTTCTTAGTTTTCAGTTAACATTATTCCGTTTAATTTTACTTAGATCCTTAGGAGTTGATTTTGTATATTATAAATTTTTGTTCTTTGTATAGATAGAAGGAGCTTATATAAAATATAGTTCAGTGTGTTATGCTGAAGGCACCGGATTCAAATCCAGCTGAGGTAAATTTTATGTAATAAGATGTCAGTCGGGGGAATTGCATTCTTTATGATCTGGGACGTTCCTAGGACTCATAAAGTCTCTATAAAGTGGGTACCAAAATGGTGAGAAAATCTGAGAGTTGTGCGTGATCAAGGACAAATCACCTCCTTGCACAACCTTTTCCGAATAAACAGTGTCGTCTCTTTCACCTGCTGAACCCAAGAATTTTCTTCTTCTTATTCTTCCTCTAACTCCTGTGTGCCGCTAAGCGTGGAGTTGCTGTCTCGGTCCACCGAGCCCAATGGTCTCTGTCCCTTGCAATTCTTCTCATCTCCCCAATGGTAAGTCCTCTTGCTGCACCTTGTTTCCCAATGTAGTCGGAGTACATACATCTGGGTCTAACACGAGGGCGTCTTCTTTCCGGTCTTGCTTCAAAGAACCACCTGACTTTTCGGGTATCACTCATTATGTAGAGATTCCCAAACCATTTCAATTGCCGCTCTTCAAGGGTGTCCCGCACTGATCTTACTCCCAAATCCTCGTGGGGAATCATGTCATTTCTTATACAGTCCCTCCTGGTTCTGCCAACTATCCTTCCAATCTTAAAATTCCAAGAATTTTTTCATGAGTTGTATTGGTACAGGTGGTAAATATACCGTATATTTTCTATATATAAAAATAAATAGTTTGTGTTAACGATGGTTACTATTTTCAGGAATTACTAGTTTAATTTAAAATATCTTTTGATGATTTACCGTTTATCGAGGCAGGTTTTAGAAATGAAATCTGTACCACTACAACGCATGAAGATTTCTGGGATCATTATGTGGTAGAGACTGTACTGTTTCTAGGATAACGGTTGTGCAAGTAGGCGATTTATTCGAGATCACGCTCAACCGTCCGGTTTTTCCTCCTATTGTTGATTAATAGAAAATCTTCTCTGTTTGCCGGAATAGTGATTACGAAAAGGAGGGAATAGTTTAAGTGCATCGAATGTTATATACAAATCTGCTTGTAAGGCTCAAGAAGAAAGCATGCATTCATTGCATGTTCGTCTACAAAATATTTAAAAAAATATATGAATATTAAAAAAGTAAAGAAATATGGAATTAAATTTAGGAGAATATTAGTAAGGATAATTATTCTCGTTTTAGTAATTTGCTTTCCATTTTGATGATAAATTATTTATTTATCGTTTGAAATAAAAACCGTCTATGTAAAAAAATAACACAACAATAAAGCCTGCTAGAAATTTTCAATACTAGCTGTCAACGGTAGCTATTTTAGAGAAGATATTGTAGATATTTACTATTTTATTTTGTTAAAACTTCGTTCTTTTTTTAAAATATTTTAAACTAATAAAATATATTGAAACACTCAGAGTATATTGGTAAATTTTATTAAAACTCTACAGGACCGTGAATGTTTAATATCTCATTTTCATTGCATGAAATGATACAACGTGTATTAATTTGTATATTATAACATCAGATAGATTAAAAGTATTTACCTTCCTCTGTTTTCCTCTTTATTATTAAATGACGCACATCAATGTTGTCAGGTACAGACCATTCAATTACTGAAACGTTCAATATTTTTTTAATATGCTTATTCACAGAAGTTATATGTATCCTATTTGTTCCAAAGTCGGTTTAATATAATTATATATTCATGATCTGATCAATTAAAATTTCGCATTTAGTTGCAATAAACTTCGAAATAAGTAGGGATACTACACTGCAGTACCAGTCTATTAGCATGTAGAATTATTTTATTCATATTGGTTTATTTAATAATTGAAATACTATTGAAATAATGAAATAAATTTAGGACAAACAATTAGACAAATATAAACATTTATGCATTATTTAAAAATATATGATAAACTGAAATTTTGAACATTTTTTTTTAAACAAATCTCTGTATTATCACGCGACAGAAGTGTAACAATATACAAAACAGATATTGATAGAACATTGATAGAGAATTTTAAATTTTGAAGTATTGCACCCAGTAATCCACATTCTTTTTAAATTCTTTGTTTTACATTGTTCTTTAATTCTGGAAAGATCTGTCATCCATCTTTTTTTCAGTATTCTTATAATGGTCACGCCTGCGTTTAACCATTAGGCACTGCCTTTCATCTATTCAGAGTGACGATTTTTATAGGAAAATTAATAATAATTACGCATGTGTTTATGATTATTTCATTATTGCAAATCAAAACGAGTTTTATTGTTTACATACCGTTAAACTCAAGTTATTATCAATTAAATACTGGATTTGAAAGATTGTATGTATTTTTTAAAAGATTATTATACTTTTTGTAAGCTATGTTAATGATCGTGCATATTGGTTGATATACTTATATTTATCTTTAGTAAGTATCTTTCATATCTTTAGTTTTGTGTATAAGAAAAAAAGTTGCACTATAACCCGTGAAGGGTTTGTCTTCGGTTCATGGTGGAGACTGTGCTGTATGTAGGGCAACGATTGTGCTGGGAAGTGATTTCGTCTGTCACCTCGCACTGTGTCGGGTTTTCCCACAGTTAAGATTGAGTTATAGAGGATGGGTGAGCCTCAAGAGGGACTGTATATCTCCACAGGGTCGATGGACATTGAGGCTGCCTGGATTATATAATTTATCTGTCATGGTGTATTCCAACCTGAAAACATGGAACACCTCAGCACACTACTAAAATTAAAATTAATTAATTTAAAAACATTTAAAAACAAATGTTACACTAACAGGCTAATGCTGAAAATTAATTATTATTATTAATAATCAATAATAAGGATACAAGCTAAACTATGCTAAGATATAAAGTTATTAACGCGATGGATATTTTCTTTGAGATCCCAAGTTATATTTTGAAGACAAATTAATTATTCAAGGAGAAATTATTTACTCGCTAATTACCTAAGTTCCTTCGTTCTGGAGTTGTTTCATTATTACTTTGGAATGTTTTTTATTCTTAAATACGAAAATAAACTGCAAAGTATTTTCCCATGAAAGCGATATAGAAGTTTAAAACCTAATTTTCGAGGTAATGTGTGTGAGGTATAAAATTGCCGCAATGTTTCATCATATGTCGTTATATTATTTAAATAAAAATAAAAATAGTTCTGCACTCTTAATACAACCATTTTAATGTGTTTTAATATTTTCACGTTAAAAGAAATAATAAGAAAAATTGATGTCATTGTAAACAATGTGATGTGTTCTTTATCGTTTTTAACGTTTATTACCTGCAGGTATCTATTTTTATTTATCTATTTATTTTTATTATTATTTTTTTTTCTTATTGAATGGTTGTATAGCTATTTGGCACTATTACTTATTGCCTAAAAGTGGCAGATTTTATATTTCAATAAAGCGTATATAGAAAAAAATTAATATAAGGGTTTGTTGAATGATATTGTATTGATTTTTGATTATTATAATAAATTCCGTTTTCATTGTAATCAAACACCAAAAAAGGGTCAAAAGATTTTCCAAAAGTGTCCTAGGTTAGCTGAAGTTCTGGGTTTTTACTCAACCTGAGTTCGGGAAATTGATTTGTGCCATTTATTCTGAGAGCACAGTGTACCGAAGAGGAAAGTAACTCTGGTGGGATGAAAAAGACGTACAAAAAATATTGGGAAACACAAGACGTCTAGAATACAAATCAGTTGTGAACACTGTTCGACGAGTTAACACAGTAAGTTGTAATATTAGTCTGAAGCTTTAGCTACAACTTTTGATTTTGTCTGAATATCTCACACTGTTCTGCAATTTTAATCAAAGCCTGTATTGCTCACGGTTCTGATTTAACAAATATTGAAACATGGAAATATGGATATGGCTGAATAAAAATAATACACATGATTGCTCGTAATTAATTGCATTATTCTATTCTATATTATATGCTATATATTCTAAATTTATACATTGACGACTGTTATGTTTTTTAAGTGTAATGCTTATGCAAATTTATTATTGGTCATTTACAGTTAGAAGATTCCAAAAACAAATCTTAAGAATTTGAATCAGTGGAGGTGTAGACACTCAATCAAAATCCAGCTAACATGAATTTTCGCATACAGTCTCTATAATGTACTGAAACTAAGACTCCACGGATTGTAGTGGTAGAGGTATTTCATAAAAATTCTTATCACTATTCACAAAAATTATTCTCACAAGAACGTATAAAATGGTATAAATATTTTTTTCCGAAAAAACGATGTTTTGTTTTGTAGTTCTCATCATTATTTTTTTTTTTTGTGGGGGGAAATTGTAAAGTAGGGAATCATGGAAATATTTAAGATATTAACTTAACTATCTTAAGTTGGGAGGGAGGGAGGGGGTGCCTCTTCTCGATACGTTCTAATTGGCAATAGAAATGTAGGGGCACCGTTCCGACTCAACTTGGGATCTGCTTCTTCACTACAACGAAATTATCGCTTCCGAAGTCGTGGAGTATAGTCAAGTACACTGTCAAAATTAAGTAGAAATCCCTCATTGATCAACCATCGATGGAAGCTATCCTTAAGCCCTATAATTTTATCTATTATGGTAAGGGAGTTCGGCACCAGACAAGAAGAATAACCCGCGGATGGAGAATATATTGTGTTGTACGAAACAAGTGCAGGATTTTATGTTGCTTTATAATACCCATCCGAACAGTAAACTTTTTATGTTTATTGTACGGGAAACAGCTCGCCGTTTCAGGCCACTTCAATATGTACTAGAAATACGCTCTAAGCTCCCAATTAATTACAAAATACTCATATACATGATAATCATTAGACCCTTCTGGACTTACGGAATAGAGCTTTGTGGCTCCACTTAACCATCGAATTCCTCTCGTATTTGTTGTATATCAATGTTTAGTGTTGTAATCGATTCCATGTGGAGGGGGAAATCACTTGGTTAGAATGTTCCCTAATGGCAGTGTGCGTTTGTCTCCGTGTGTTAACCTAGATAATGTATATAGTTCAATAAACTGTAATCTGCTGTGTTCATACTTTGTTGTATTATTGATAATTCTCCACAGGCTCCTCACTTTGTAGTTTCATCATCAGATTTGGCGACAAGGATCGGATATTATCAACTTCAAGGTTAATGAGTTACATGGTACATTGAACAGAATTACATCGTTGGGACTACCAGTTCGTTGTGTCTACAATTTAGTGTACCGTCAAAAGCCCTTTCTGATGATGTGCTCATAATTTTGGTGGAATAAAACCCCAGAATAAGTGTTCCAGAACTTGAAAGGAAACTCTAAGTCAGCAAATGAACTGTTAATGACCATCTTAAGGCAATTGGGAGGGCTAAAAATCTTGAGAATTGGATAATCGACTATAATCTTAAAGCAATCGACCGCCAAACGGATCAACGGTATGTAATTTGTGCTGGCCCACCCCGTTTAGGCCGAGTTTGAAATAGTAAAAAAACTTATGCGAAAACCACGCTTTAACAGACTGAATTATTTCCAAGTAACAATATGTTATAGAGGTAAACAAACATTATTGTTTTTAAGAGGGTTAGTAAGTGTTTATATTTATAAAAGTTTAAAAAAAATAAACAGTTTTTGAGGAGTATTTTAAAGAAAATATAAACTCCTGCATTATTTTCAGTACAGCCCGATAAAACCTAATTCCTGACAAGAATGGCTGGCCGGGGCGAGACAAAGAGTGCGTAAGCTTCCTGAGCTACTTCCTGAACCCTCGGAAGGAAGCACGGTGGTGCAGCCTGCCGTGTTTGTTCAGAACCTGCATCGATTACCGTTCGGGAAAAAAAGAGCTCCAATCTCACTAAATTAGTGCGATCTATCTGAAGTTTTTTTCTCTTTCTTTTTCCTATCCCCGACATATATCAGTACTTTTTTTCCCTTAGACTTCTGATTCCCAGCAGGTAGCCAGCTGGATATCTATCGAACGGTCTGAATGTATAATGGTGTGAATAAGAAAAGTAAATGGAATAACATAATTTATGATATAAAATAATAATAATAGGCTTGGTGAACCTGAAATACAAACCAATCTCTGCTAACAAATTTCCGCCAACGGCCATACCCGTACCCCTCAAATATTTACAACGCTTTACACTTTTTAGGAGTTCGTTTTTTATAGATCCAACTACTTTACAAGCCTTATCTTCACTACTATATCAATAATATAAAAAAAAAATGAAGTGATTACAAAACATCAATGTTGGAGAGGAAAATAGTTGACTGGAAGATATAATGGAGGGTGGAGATATTTGGGGGTGCAGTCAAAATAACACAAAATAAGTCAAGGTTTATTTTTTTAGTTTTGCCGAGGTTTCGACCTTGTACTTTGTAGGTCATCTTCAGGGCTATGTGATAAAAAACAAAGAAAACAAAAAATATTATATAAGAAAAGATAGCCCTCTTTAAAAAATAAAAATATTTATAACTCATAAAAAATGACCAATAATTATAAAAAATTAAAAACAAAAAATAACTATAAAAAATTACAGTACAAAGAATATAGAGTAATAGAAAAGTAAAAAATAGTGATGGATATATAATTAAGGATAATGAATAAAAAAAATACAGAATAAATGTACAGAAGGGTGATAATGTAAACAAAATACAAAGAGAAAGAAAAATGAGAAGGAAAACCGAAAGATTCAAAATGAAAAAGTATAAATATAAAATGGTGAGATATAAAGGTATGGAAAACCTAGTTTAATTACAGATAAAACTTAGAATGTATGATAATGGACTCCTAGAGGTTACATAAGTAAATTGTATGAAAAATGATACAAAATATGATGTCAAAGAATAAATACAGAAGAGATATGTAGAAAGTAATGAATAGTAATCTCGTTGAATGACAGGTAGAGATGAAAAAAATTTGAAAATATACGTATGGGTTGTTATACAAATGTATATAATTACAATAGAATGAAGTTATATTAATACAAACTATGATGTGAATATAGAAGAAACGTATAGAAATAAAGATATAAAATTCCAGTAGGGAAAGGAGATAAATTTAAAAATTAAAAAAAGATGCTCATTAATTATGAACTCTTGATTACAACATATGATGGATGCCAAAGTGATGAAGGGAGAAATAGGTGTGAAGAATGGAGATGGAGAAGGATGAAGATAAGATATAAATATTAAAATGTGTACGAACCTAATGGGAGAAGGGGCTGTGTGAACCGTGTAACTGGCAATTAAAATACGTTACAAAGTTTATAATATGGAGCTCATTTATGGAATTCAATATTCACTCTCCGTTTGGACTCAACATAAATTTCTATTTAAAATCAACGCGGACGAAGCCGCGGGCAAAAGCTAGTTTTATTGTAATTACTACTTAAGAATTCCAGATAAAATTTTCAATATATGATTCAATGCTTATAGTATGTATAAATCAATATAAATTGTTAATTTGTGGAAAAGAGCTCGTCAACGCCCTTTAGAAATCTATGCTTTGCAAGCTGTTGAGGAAGCTGTGGTGAGGAAATGGAACCGAAATTGGATGAAATCATGTGAGAGGGCTTGAGTGGAGCATATCCTGAAGATGTGTTATGGGGATGGGAAAACGGAGGAGATCAGGCTCATCAATATTTACTATGTCGTCTTTAGTTGGTTGGTCATTCATTTAACGCCAGTTAATGCGGCTATGATTTATCGGACGATGCTAAACACCCTATTATTTTGGAACATTAAAAGTTTTAATAAGCAATGGACAGCCGATTTGTTTTTGATAAATTTCCTATCATAATTTAGCATTATTTGTATTATAGAAGTTTGGTTAATTAATGAAGCCCCGTTGGTGCCAAACTTTTCGAAAAATTATAAGCTCTATAGCTGTTCAACAACTAAAGAAAAATCAAAAATAGTGGTGGAATGATAGTCTTTGTTAAATCCGATATACAAGCAGATACTAGCGTGCTCGACAGGACTTAATCTTGGATAATTTTATAAATTAAATTACTAGCTGTTCATTTGGCAATCACAACTTTTTATTTAAAACCTGATACAAAGCTAGACGATATTTTTATGAATTCTGTTCAATCAAGAAATATTGTTCTCACTATAGTAAAGTGGACAATCTAATAGACTTCCTGGATATCATATGTCTTGAGCATTTAAATGATATTTATAATTATATGACATTATATGTAAATTTGCGAATATCTATATATATAATAATTGAAGAATAATTGTGTTATTTTAAACATCAAGAATATCTATGTCAGTGTAAACCAAAGAAAGTTATTTATAGATACATATGTCTGGCTGGACTTGTGTACTGTTGGACTATTAAGGCATTAGCTGTGCTAACGATAGTTGTTTTCCCTATTCATTTTGTGTATTAAAGATGTAGTACAGGTATAGTTTGTATTTATTATTATTAAAGTTAGTATTATTTTTGTTTGATAAATTCTGCGTTAGTTATTAGTGAATTTTTTTAATTTTAATTTTAATTATTTAAATTAATGTTATGTTGCCAACTCCATCTTTAGAGGAGTATTCCTGTATACAGATTATAAAAAAAATAAGTAATGAAAATAAATAATGTTTGCTTTCATGGAAATGAATTTTTGGGAAGGACCTAATTATTCCATACACCCAATTCAAATAAAATCTTTAAATGTATAAATTAATTTAATGTAAAAATGAAATCTTAATTGAAAAGCTTATCGTATATTGTGCACGATTTAAAACCTTCTTCGACAATTTAGCTTTCTTCCAAAAAATAATTTAAAATAATAACGAAATATCTAGGAGTATTGTCTACTACAATATTCATCTTGAACATGAATGCTATTCATCAGAACGTTTTTAAGCCTGGTTCAATATGTGACTAAAATATCTTGTTATCCTCATTTTTTATGGAATAGTAATTCATGAATATTCGAGATCTCATTTCAGCTCATGTCGGTTCAGAAACAAATCCAGAAACAGTTTTCACTCAACAACGAGAAAATACTGGATCCTAGTAACATTTTTCATTTCATTATTAAAGAGATAGAACAAGAAAAAACTTCTCTTCCCGCTTTCATCGAAACAAGATTCCTTTTCTAAGTGGAATCTTTTAGATTAAAATGAGAAAAGAAAAAAATGGAACTAAATTTACCAAAGTAATTGTATACCATATACCTTGTAAATTAATTTTAAAATATAGTAATAATTTATATCAATGGTAGAATTGTAATAATATAGCTGTTTCATCATGGCTGTATGTAGCCGCTCTAAGTACCTAAGCATTCTGTTGGTAAGTCTGGCCTATGGGAGTCTGCTGATCTGGTTGTGCTTACATTTGGTGACGTTCTTAAACTATGTTGTTTTCTTAATCATGCCCTGTCAAAGAATTTTACATTACATGCAGTACTGAAAAGGTATTTGGCCGATTAATGTATTAGTATCCATTCTTCATCAATTTGTAAGTACCACTTATGCATTAACATCTTGCTTATGCAAACACATATGCATACTAGTAGGATATTTAATGTATTTACTAAAAGATCAATTTTTTTCTCTTAGGACATTAATTATGATATATTAATTAATTATATTTTCTCTTCACAAATAAAAAAAATATATAAATAATTAAAAAGAACCATAAATAAAAAAAATATATAAAAGTATAATAAAAAAAAAAAAATAAATATATATATATATATATACATACATATATATATATATATATATATATATATATATATATAATATATATATTTATTATTAATTTTATTTGTCTTCAAAATAAAAATATTTAAAAATATCACATAGGAACAATAAATAAAAAATAATTATAATGATATAAATTGACGAAAGTCAACGAGATCCCAATTAAAGTATTTTGGGATTAAAGATTCCCCATCTTAAACAATTTAAGATCTTACAATTTAATTTCCAATTAAGAAATTTTGAATTTTGGCTTCCTTGTACCAATAATAATAATAATAATAATTAAATTGATCATAAATAAGTATATTTATATATGAATTACATAATATGCTCATGCATGAAAAAGTGACAGAAAACATTTTTTTTGGTATATATTATAATAACATTTTTAACTTCTATAACGTTAATCACTGACGAATAGTTAGGTGAGACATATAAACCATACTACAAGACTAGGTTACAAGACAAATAAACAGAAGACTATACTAAATGGATAAGTACATGAAATAACACGCAGTGGAACTCCGTCTGACCATCAGACCGGGACAGACCTCAGATCCCATATTATCCAACCACGGCTATTAACAGATTAAATAATTTATCTAGCTTGCCCGGGCTTGAATCCAGGATCTTCGGCATAGCAACTCAGTACTCTATGCCCTGAGTTTTCCAAAGTTAAAAATAAAAAAAAATTTTTTTTTAGTTGAATAGTTTCAGAAATTTTTCTATCATAAGAATAGAATTATTTAAACTAAAAGGTCTCTATTTTAAATAACAGGGTATCTAATATCTTTTTTTTTTAAGTGGGCATTATCTGCACTGCGACCATGACTGACCTATTGTGCGCCCCATCTATATGCGATTTATTAAAATCTTAGGTTAGTCGAACCCACAAATTTCAGTATGCTTGCTGGGTTGATAACTTCGTGCTGCCTGGGATCGGTGACTCAATCCAGACCAAAGGTCTCAAATCTTAGGTCGGCAAACCTATCACATAGGCAGAAAATGTGGTAGGGTGATTCGTCCGCTGCATGACAAAAGCGGCAAGCGGGTGCCAGTCCCAGCCTAAACATGTGGGCGTTGAGCCTGCTATGTCCCGTAATCACCGCTATAATTGTCTTTAATGCTTCCCTGCCCAGCTCCAGAGCGGCTTTGCTCAACTTCTCATTGAAGCTGTCAAGGAATAATTTAGAGTGTTTTAAGCCACCTAGTCTGCACCAATGCTGGTTCATTTTCCGAAGGTAGATGTCCTTTATTCTGCGCTTAGCATAGCTGAGACCAATGCCGCAAACCGGTTCAGGACTGCAAGGAACTCTATCCGACCCTAGCCTAGCCAGCCTATCAGCCTCTTCATTGCCAGGGATACCATGGTGTCCAGGAACCCACTCGATGCTAACCCTGTTGCTCTCAGCCAGTTTGTTAAGAACTGCATAGCAGTCCCATACAATCTGTGAGTTGGTACTGTGTCCACTTATTGCACCTATGATAGCTTGGCTGTCAGTGAAGAAAGTAATCCTTCTACGTGACATCCGCTCATCCAGCAGTGTCTGCGCACAGTAATTAATGGCCAGTACTTCAGATTGAAATACTGAGGAATACCTCCCCAGGGAGATCCGAGTTCCTTCCCTAGGTTTGCCCCTCCTCCAGAACCCTGCTCCCGCACCAGAAGCCGTGAGCGAGCCATCCGTGTAGCAATTGATGCCGTTGCAGGGCCTGTGCCTTTTCGTTGTGTCAATATTGATCATATAATTAGGCGACATCACGACGCCAACCTGGAGATCAGACCGCATTGCTAAGATGCGATCTGCCTCAATTTTAGTGAACGATTCCCTCGAGCTACACAGATCAGATACTCCAGGGATTATGTTCTGTTTAAGAAGCCTGTACAGACCAAGGCTTGGTACTCCATTGGTTCTAGTGCCAATGGCCTGAGCCCAAGCAACATCTGGAGAAAATACAATGGATTGTAGCAGTAGGAGTCGTCCTCATCGCACCCGTCATCATTAGACAGGCCAATCTCTGTAGCTTCTCCATCTTAAGTCTGGATTCACTTTTACATGCGTCTTGCCACCAAACCAGGGCTGCATAGGTCACAATGGGTCTAATGGTCGTGACATACAGCCAATAGATCATTTTCGGCTTCAAGCCCCATGACTTTCCCACTGCCCTTTTGCAAGCCCACAGGCATCTAATAGCTTTGTTTGTCGTGTTATCCACGTGTTGTCTCCATCTCAGTTTATCGTTCAGCGTCAGCCCAATCTAATATCTTTCTAATGTGTGAAGTTTATATGGATAATACATTTCAATATTCTTAATAATTATTCTGCAGTACTAGATTTATATTTTTTTCTGAAAACCTTGTAAATTAGTATAAATACAAATTAATTAATTAATTAATTAATTAATTAAAGACAATTAATTTTCAAAACATATTTCTTATATTTTATTACTTCTACGGCGAAATTTAAAAAAATAGTTTCTTAACATTCTGATCATAAGCGGCAAATAGTTAAAAGGTTTGACTTTGCCAGTGTGACTAACTTCAAGACAGCTAATTTTAATTTTAATTTATTTAAGGTTATAAAAAAATTTAGCTGCATCATAAATGGCTAGCCGATTATTTTTATTATATTATTTTATTTCAAGGTAAATTAATAATTTGAGTTTTATATACTCCGGATCAACCGGATTTACCCTGAAATCTCGGTTTTGACTAAGATGGTCAAGCGGTGTTCTACTGTATTAACAGCATATTATTGACACAACAAACAGGCATAATATTATTCTGTTAGATAATGAAATACATAAAAAAAAAATTTAAGAAAAATAAGCATGTATATATTTACAATAAATTATATATATATAAATAGCTTAATATCTTTGCTCACAGAAGAAAGTAAGGGATACAAAAAGAAAAAAAGGACTTCACCTACCTGTTTTCAGTATTTAGAGATTGAAGGATATTGAAATATCCTTAGGAATTGAAAGATGAAGCCCTAATCTAATATTGGCTGCAGGGGTGCCCATTTCCCTTTAAGTCAATGATGCAACTATCTTAATCAATTACGTTTTCTCCACAAGCGTAACTGGTTGAGAATAGTATTAGGAAGTATCTACATAACCCCAATGCTGTTAAGTGTGAATGTTTTTTACAATTCATGAACCGATTACATTATCTTTATTTTATAGTGCAATGTAATTTATACTATTGAAATAATATAGAAAAATATTATTGTAAACCATAAAGTTCCATTCAATCCAGTTTTTGCTGAACACTGAAATCAGAGCAGCTGATATCTACATAATTTGATCGGAAACTGGTTTTAGTTGCAAATTTTTTATTCTATTTTTATCTATATTTCATAATTTATTAGTTTTCTGAGAAAACTATTTTATTCGAATTAAAATAGACAGAATACCTATATCTCATGTTGATAAAACATTTCATTATGATCAACTTCCAAGCTGCTTGAGTGTGTTGAAAATTTATTTTTAAAATAGTAAAAAAGTTATTTACTTCATAAAATACAGGAAAATTGTATTACATATCGATAAATTAGTATTGTAATATTTATCAAAGGAAGTATAATATTTAAAGTCATAATAGAAGAAAAAGACAAAAAATATGAAAACATGATAAGATAAAATTAAGGGGATTGATTGAAAAATTCCTTACTTCCTTTTCTATTACTTACAACCATTTACTTTCATAATTAATAGCATATATTTGTTTGAACTAATCCCTTAATTTATGTTTAAAACCAATAGTTGCGAAATTCTCTTCATCCATCAACAAGTGGCCTGCGATACTACTAACCTACATTCCAATGTGAAAAAAAGGAAGTAAAGAGTTTTTCAGCTCACATTCTTACTACAGATTTTGCTTGTAAAAAGTTAAAACTTTAGTCAAAGTAATCAAAGTGGGTAGGTATGTCATAATAAGAAATTATTATAGATCTGAAAAAGTTAACTTAAAAAGGTAATGTTAATTGTAAACAATTTAAAGAAGGGATCTTAATAAACAGTAAATTAAATTGGGATTAAAAGATTCCGCATGTATACATAGTATACATTGCGAGAACACGGGGATATAGGCTTGGTGAAGAGAATGGATTTGTCTGGCTTGGATGCGATCCTTGGTAGCTCAATGGTTAGAGCACCGCACAACAGATGCGGGCGACCTGGGTTGGAATCCCGGCCAAGACAAATCTTTTCTCTTCAAAATAAAAAATATTTAAAAATATCACCATAAATAATGTGTATATATAGATATATATATATATATATATATATATATATATATATATATATATATATATATATATGTATGTATGTATATGTATATATATATATATATATATATATATATATGTATATATATAACTTAAGTACTTTGGCTCGCGAAACATAAAAAAAAAAGAGTAAATTGGGAAAGAAACTACACACTAGCAAGCTGGTAAAACACTAACTTTATTTATCAAGTAATCCTCCTTATATAGTATCTGGGAGTTGTTTACACTCTTAGTAGGATTAAGCTCCACTATTACCAGGGCCTGACCCTTAACTTATATATATATATATATATATATATATATATATATATATATATATATATATATATATATATATGGTGAGAATGATAGTCATTATACTTTTTTAATTGAACATAAATTTTGAATCCGACGAAAATCGTCTGGCTGCAAAGATACATAATAATTAAAAAACAAAACAATTTTAGACAATCAAATTGAAATAAAAGCCACGGGGGGGGGAGGCGGAGAAAACACTGTTACAACATGTTTTTTTAAATGGGAAAGATTTGTTTTTTTAAAGTATCTGTTTCCTATGCCATAAGTTATAAATAAAAACAACAGGCTATATTGTCATTGTTCCAGACAAATTACTTACACTATCCCCGTGATATATATCTTTGCTGCAATTAATCCTCCATAAAAAGCCCACCGGGACCAAAAAAGAGAGGAGGTTTTGAGACCATTTAAATGATATATTCTACCGTCCGGCGAGAACAAAAACCCTTCCTACCTCCAGTTCCTTCTCTTTGGTTGTGGTTTTGAAGGCGCCCGGTTTTCGGAGATCGATGGTTATTACATAATATTTGTATTACAATATATGATTTACATTGACATTCAGCGATCATTTAAAGTTTTTTCTACATTGACTAATATAAGAATAAAAATCTATAAAATTTTGTTTGTACCTATATGTAAGTACAACATTGATACAACTCTTTTCAATCTAACAAACAAATTGCTAAAACAGAAATAAACGTGTTATTAGTATCTCTATTATATAAAAATATTTTAGTGATGTAATAATGTAACAGTGTAATCAAGAAACGGATTGAAGGAAAACTTCTTTAATTGGTATTTTATCGTGTTATCTCTACTAAACAGTTAAATACCTATTGTGGTACAATTGCATGAACAGTGATATTATTTGTAGGATAAGGTTTGATATCCCCCTACATAATAATTAATTAAATAATTAAAATTTAAAACTTCGTTGTACCGACCATGTTTTCATGTACATTTTATTTAAAATATTACTCAGATGAATGATATCTGATTTAGATTAGACCTGTTTTAGCCGAGAACACGTTCAGCATTTAGGTTTTTCTCTCAATTATGGTATTCACTTTTAAGTGACCAGTATGATCTGTAGAAAACACAGACTCCATCTTTGGTTGGTATTAAATAATTTATATACTAGTACTCTTCTAATATGCACTCATATCCCAATGTTGCAGGTTATATATTTCAAATAAGACCTTAATTTTATTACGTAATTAAAACCATACCTACATTTTTATCTGGTTTACTACAATACCATTGTTTATATCTTTTGGCTTATCTAAAATAGAATAGAATAGAAAAGAAAAATAATTTTATTCTGGGAGACTAAGTCCCTTTAGAATAATAGAGATGAGCAAAATTAAATAGATATTTATCTGATCAAGGGCCTACATCGGAATAAAACAATATTTACGTAATATCTTGGTAGATGATCAGAAAATGTCTGGCTAAATAAAAAACAGACAAATTTACAATAAAAATAAATAGGCTTATGGAAAAATAAGTAAATAAATGATAGCATCTAATAATTAAAAAAATATCATAATGAGTGATTGATATTTACAGTAGCTCATCAATCGATCAAGTTGAATATATTTATAAATTATTTATTGATTATAAAGCATCTGATTGGGAATTTAGAAGATGTAGAAAAAGTTTGGATTTAAATGAGGTTAAAGATGGCGAATGACGGATATCGGGTGGGAGTGAGTTCCCAAGAGAGATAGAACGGCCGAGAAAAGAACGCTCAAAAGTTTTGGTTCTATGAGAACGGAAATAAAAATCGGTAGGACGAGATCTTGTGCCCTGGGATTGGATAGAGGATTTGAATTGCAGGAGACTATAGATGTAAGATGTATGTTGTGAGTTGATAGTTTGATATAAGTATGAACCAAGTAAATAGAGTCTAGAGTAAATAGAGAAGGGAAAAGCCACTTTAACTCAACGTATTCTATTCTATATTCTTTAGATTTTTTGGTAGAGCACTGAGTTCTCATGCCGAAAATCCTGATTCAAATCCTGGGAAAATGGGGCAGTTGAGCGTGATCGAGGACAAATCCCCCCCCCCTTCACGACCATTGTCATTGTAACAGTGCAGTCTCTATCATGCACGGAACCCTAGACCCGTTCACGAGTTGTTGTGGTGCAGGTTTAATTTGTTTGAATCTTGTCTTCGCAGTCCTGAAGATTATCTGCAACGTTGGTTTCAGATAAATAGTTAAACACTATTACGGAAATTCTTTCATTGACCTCCATTTTCTTCCCCATATATATATTAAGTCAACTAATATTATTTAAGATTTATGAATTTGGTTTATTTCGTTCTAAGAAATGAGGCATTTGGAAGTGAAAAAGGATATTTATTCAATATCTTATTCAAGATATGACATAAAAAAAGAAATAGCAGGGAATAAAATTTAAAAATATTAAAAATAGGTACATTTTAATGCCAGAAGGCTGTAAGATGTTGTGAAAATTGGTTAAAATTTTAATTTTGACAAATATATTATAATTTTTTGGTATTATATTATAGGTGTAAAATTGTATGGGTTATTATTATTTTATTACTTGTAATTTCGGTTTTACTATTTACCTTTACTCTTGCTAGATGTGATCATGATATTATCCGAATTAATTTCCTCTGCGAAAGCGCAGTACACTATTTTATTTGTTGTATTAATCAATTAACTGAAAGGCTTCCTGTAAACTCTAGTATCCTTTATGACTCTATTTAATTAGTGAGAGGCATCAATGTTTAATTTGCTGCAGACTGACTGTGGGAAAACTATTTCCTCCACTTTTGAAACATTTCTTAGCCTTTGAAAAATGCCTTTCCGCTACTCAAAACAATCTTTAACTATTTACTGGATAATTCAATTAATTTCTTTAAAAATTCCGAAATGTGATTATCAACAGAAAAAAAATGTGCTCATCTCATAAGTTTCTCGCATCTCACGAGTCAAAATGTTCTGATCTGGATTCCGGAAAAAATTATTTGGCTTCCCATTTTCTTGGATTCTGTTTAAATATTTTATATTACACAATTCATTTACATCACTTCATGCTGCTTGGGCAGATCAATCGATGTTACAGTGAGAATCTTGAAATTTTGCCTATCCCGGTAAAATTAGGATAGGGACTTTAACGAGCAACTGACACCACACAGTCTCCGTAACCCCATTTTACGTCCCTTCCGAAGGACAATTTAAAAATATCGAGGACTAACTTCTGGGCTGTGAAACCGCTATCTTGGGCTTAGTCAGTTGTAATGCTAATCACACCATTACACCAAATATGAATTATTATTACGTTTAATAATACGTACAATTAAAACAAAATCTAGTTAAAAAATTGAACAGAAAAGGTTGTAAAGAATTATAAGGTTTTTCAAAAAGTTTTTGAAGGTGTTACTTAATGTTCTTTCGTGAGGGATAAAAATGTCTTCAGACCTTTATTGTGGGCTTCAAAATATTTTTTAAACAATACTTCTAAAATATTTTTACAGCCCCGGTGAATAAGTGGTTAAGTTTAACTTTCTCCGAAATGAGTTTCTTGTACTTAAGTATGAGGAATCGAGCGAATAAGGGCCTAATTGAGGCATTGGCCTGAAAAGGACTTATAGCTTATATTATAACTCCATTTCAAAGCAAAAACTATAACAAAAATACAAGCAAATCATCACAGGATAAAAATTGAAAGAATTTTAACACAAATTGCTACCGTTAATAAATTTAAATCATTAGCTAAATCAATAAATTTTAAGTACCTGCACCAAGCAAGCTACGAAGGGTCTAGCAATCTAGGACTGGGAGTACTTACTGTTGCCCAAGTAGGTAATTGATGTGAGCCCACCCTCACCCGCTAGGTTTTTATCCTAATTAAAGGTACCCACTTTATGGAGGCTTGCTGAGCTCCAGGATGATTTGCAGATCACACAGGGTCCCATATATGGCTCTTAAGAGATTAATTAATTTACCAAATTTGAACCATGAAAATTAGCACAGTAACTCAGTTCTGTACTCATAGAGTTATCCCATTCTCTAAAAACACCTTATATTTATATCATTTACAAGAGCTGAATATAATGTTTTATAAACACAAATAAAATCCTGTCTTAAAAGAGAGTATATACTTCCATTCTTGAAAAGAAGCTGAGGACATTTGAAGTGGGAGATCTCCAGTAAGAGCAAGCAGCATTTCGCCCTGGACGACAAACGCATGATCATATTTTTGCCTTAGGTATGATCATAGAAAAAGCATGGGAGAGAAACGAGAACCTATACTTTGCTTTCCTGGGCATCAAATCGGCCTTCGACTCTGTTCCTCGAGATGAAATTTGGAAGACACTAATGGCCAAGAATGTTCCCTCAGGCCTTATCAAGGCAATCAAGTCTTGCTACCAATCCAAAAGCTTTTCCATGGACAAAGGAGTAACACAAGGAGTAAGACTCAGCTCACTACTTTTTATAATCTTCATGGATGAATTCATAAAAATATGTAAAAGAAGAACTGTGAGAACTACAATTGGACATTGGAATATGAGGACCATAGTAGCAGAACTGGTAGTGTATGCTGACGGCATAGCCCTGGTTTCAGACACTTCTGAAAATCTGCAGCAGACGATAACCGAATGAGAAGCAGAGCTTGCCAGGAAAGGTACGATCATTAAGTTAAATACAAGTAAAATATTGCAAGTTGTAAGAAATCCTGAAGATATACATATTGTATGCAATGAACAAGATATGGAAGTTGTAGAGGAATTCACATACCTGGGCACAATGATTTGCGGAAATGGGAAAGTAGAACAAGATATTTCGAACAGGATTAAAAAAGCAAATAATGTTTACTGCCAGACACTATTGCACACTATTGTAGGCAGAAGAGAAGTAGGAAAGGACGTGAAACTCCGTATATTCAAAAGCGTATATTTGCCAGTTCTCTTATATGGGGCTGGGAGTTGGATACTCCTGGATAAAGACTGGAGTCGTTTAACAGCTGCCAAAATGAAATTTCTCCGACGAATAACTTCCAAGACAAGAGAAGATAGGATCCGGAACGATACTATCAGAGAGTAGCTACGCATTGCCTCCCTGAAAGAAACCCTGGGGAAGCGTCAGCTCAAATGGGTTGGGCATACCCACAGAATGAGTCAAGACAGGGATCCTAGAAAGTTAATGGAAGCCAAACCAATGGGCACAAGACCTAGAGGGAGACCAAGGCAGACTTACTGCAATTACATTTCCAAGTTGGGAGAAGCAAGAGGGAAAAACATGCAGGATCTGAGGATCACGGCGAGAGATAGAGACAGCTGGAGATCCTGAGTAGATGCGGTACCTCGACGTTGAAAGGCACACGAGGAAGATAAAGAAGAAGAAGGAATTAAAAAAACACTAAATCAATCAAAATTTAAATCATTTACAAGAGCTGAATATAATGTTTTATAAACACTAAAAAGAAAAAATAAACTAAATTAAGTTTATTGCATTAAAAATAATTTAATTTAATATCTGATTAAAATTAGTATTTTCGTTAACTCATTTAGTTTCCATGGGTGGGAAACTCTACAACTGGCTTTGTCGTTGGGAACATTGTTTCTTGCTTCCTTTAAAGCCCTTTGCTGTTGTACTCTGTCCCTTTTCATTGTTTTCGTTTTGTTACCAAAGCCCTTATAATCACTTCTTAGGGCTACACAACTTAAAATGCTTTGCTTTTCATCCCTTAATTCGTAGTTGAAGCTAGAGTTTTTCTTTGTGGTATACAGTAGTGATATAAATATATTTTAACGTAATGTTTAAATAAATTTAGTATCTACGTTAAAGAACCCTTAGCGAACATTTTATTTTCCATTTTCCTGTTCGATTCATCCGTATATAAATAAAGTATCAAATAAATAAATACTAGGAAGTAAATGGTCCCGGTGGAGGTCAGAAAAAAATTTAAGTAAGAAGAACTTTTTGTTTTTAAAGCCAACGTTTCGACCCACATGACCGTTCTTCTTCAGAGCTAAATATACAATATACAAATCAATTAAAAATAATATATGGAATCTAGTGATAAAAAAATATATAGCCAAAAATAAGCGAACCCTTTTGGCAGATATTACAGAAAACAGAAGGAATATTTATGGAGAAGTATCAAATTATTTTATTCATTATTATTTTATCAATTAGAATAGTTCTCCCTATTTAACTTTTTAAATAAACTAATATTTAGTTTCTACTTTTTAGTTCGGCAAGCTACTAAAGCGTGTTTTTTAACTTCTTTAAGCTATTATTTTTTTATTACAAAATATTCTAAACTCCCCAGTTGATAGTAGTAATATGATTGTCTCAAAGATTAAACTATAAATGCCTTAGTACGTCGTATAAGGCATTCCATGTTCTCTGATTTGAAAAATTGTCAATCCCTAAGACTTTGTACAGGATAATGTGGCAAACTTATTAAATTATTTTTGTCATCAGTCCTTAAGAAGTGCACGAAGTTTCAATTTAATTCGATGTTTTGAAGTAGCCAAAAATCTAGTTAAAAATCCCATTACATACAAACTCGTATTTAGATACAGATAATGCAAATAAAAGCGTGTTCTAATACCACGTATTTATTAATAGAAATAAGATTGTCTTTATGCTCATCAACGTTAACTAATGAGAAAATTGTTAATTTTTAAATTATAAAATTTTGGAGGAAGGTATAAAATATAAATAAATAAGTTTATATATCTACAGTCTCGGTCAATAATCGGATTTTGTCCTGAGAGAGTTAGCTGCTTTCGGATTACCGGATTCGTATCATTCTCGTAGTTTTTGGGTGTTAAATGTAGTTTTAATATAAGCAATAAATCATTTTCAAGCCAATGCCTTACTTAGCCCCTTATTCACTGTGAAAATAACTCGATTCCACTTACTTAAGCACAAGAAACTCATTTTGGAGAAAATTAGACATAGCCACTTATTCACCGGGGCTGTAGGTATAAATACACCAGTGAGGCCCAACTAAATGTATTCTTTACTAGCCTTATGTTATGTGTGTATTTCAATACAAGAAAGTTTCAAGTGTTGTGACGAGCCTAGTACGAAAAATTAGAAGCTTAGTTTAATTACTATACCCGAAGGTGTGTGTTTAATTAATTTAAGTATTTTATTATTAATTAATGAACATATATTTTAAATAAGATTAATAACATTCATATTTACATACTTAGTTTATTTTAATAATCAGCCAATGGAAATTCCTGTTAAAGTGCTGCTGTGTCATGAAACTTTAGTTCCCAGCTTTTCTATTCTATGTTATTCTATATAAATAAAGTTTGAAGAAATTTATTTATTTATTTACGACAATAAACTCTCCTCCCTTAAGTAAAATATAATTTCTAAGGGCTCCTCTTTTTTCCAGAACTTCTGAGTCCTTCCTTAGTAAAGTTCTGAAAAGTTGAGATGGAAATTGGTGAAAAATACGGTAAGTCTTAAGATGTAATTATCCGAAGAGAAGCCATAGCGTGTCAAAGTACTTAGCTAAATTAACTTCCATCTTAAGCGACTTAAAATTAATTTTTCATAGCAAGTGATAACTTTTTCTGAAGTCATCGCATAATTTATTTCATTATGTACAGTTCAATTCAGTTAAGGTGGTCAGATTTATCTCGGAATAGTTCATAGTCATATTCCTTATTTATTTAATGTTCTAATTAATGATGATTAGTAAAAACGTTATTGCTACAATCCATTATAGAGACTGTACTGTTTCTGCAACAGTTGTGTAGGAATGTGATTTGTCTGAGATTACGCTCATATCTTCTGGTTTTCATCCTAATTAATAGTACCACTATTAATATCCGCTCTATATAGATTATAGAGGTTGGGTGAGCCCCACTGTAGATGTTCATCTATGGATGTTGACGGATTAAATAATTTATCTGCCCCAGTTGGATTGAACCTAGAATCCCCAGCATAAGATCAGAGCACTCTACACACTTAGGTACTCTACCCTTCTAATCAATGGTTATTTGTACTCGACAAAATAAAAAAAAAGTTCTTGCGAAATAGATTCTCCAATATTAATTTCCGCCAGTTTGAAAAATTGGTTGAAGTATCATCAGTCGCCATCACGGCTATTAGAATCATTATACTATGACCTTATTTTTTTGGTATTGCAAAATAATGATGATTAATATAATACATCCAGAATTTTTCAAATATTTTTTCCAGTTAAGGTCAAAAGATAAAAAGTCCTTTAGAGATTTGTTCGTTTTTGCTTTGTTTTAGAGAAAATCGCAAAAAAAGAAACAAAACAAAAATGTTACAGGTAGCGATTATCACCTTTCAAAGTTCGTCAGGCTAGGCAGTGAGATATGTAAACACTTAATGTTATCCATTACATTCTTTTATCTGTTTACATTTTGGCTTCCTTCTAGGATTATAATTCCTAAATCAGTCTTCAGTCAGTTACGCAGATATTTTTTGTGAATAGCATCAGCTACAATGCCGCATACATATTCTAATGTTGAATACGCTGATATGATTTTTGTGTTTGGTTTCTGTAACGGTAATGCTTTAGAAGCGGTGCGGAAGTATGCGCGCCGATTTCCAAACAGAAGAGTGCCTAATCGATGAGTCTTTTCGTTAACTTTTAATAGACTACAAGAGACTGGGTCATTCTTAATACGTAATGAAGGCGACCGATTCCAGGCAGCAGTAAGAGCAGATTATCAGAGAAGAAATTGTGTCCAACGCCACTTCGATAACAATCCTGAGACTAGCATCCGAAGAGCATCTGCTGCATTAGCAATATCGCGGCAAGCAATATGGCGAACTTTGAAAGGTGATAATCGCTGGTATAACCATCTTCAAAAAGTTCAGAATTTATTACCTCAAGATTATGTCAAGAGATTGAATTTTAGTAACTGGTTTCTTGAAAAAATTCACGATGATAATTTATTTCCATTAAAAATTATATGGACCGATGAAGCTACCTTTACAAGAGGAGGAATTGTTAATCAAAGAAATTATAATGTATGGGCTCTTGAAAATCCCAGAGCTATTAGAGAGAATAGGTTTCAGCATGAATTCCACAATACATGTAGATCATCGTGGAATAATTTTCTCTCTCTCTCTCTCAGACTACTACTAATAACTACATCTTTCCTGTCTACTCTCCTGCCAGAAAGTACCAGGAACCCACTAACTATCCTAATCTTAGAACTAGTATATAACATATCAAAGAAGAGGGGAGGACAAGGAAGTTTACATTGCTGACAACACGGAAGTATTGATGAAACTTCCTTGTTGCAAAACTATTATATTAAACAATTTGCTTAAAGCCATTAACCGGTAAATGTTGAATTTTGTCCAAATTGAGTTAATGTAATGAGGTAAGCGGAATAGCGCCATCCTCGTAGTGTATTAGTCGATATTTCAGGACTTTGTTTAATTTTTTTTCTCCCTATACCTCCATTTCAAGCCAAAGGACATGAGAATGATACGATGCCGCTTCCTTCAACACAATCAACTATTTTCAAAACAAAAAAATCGATTTAATCACATATTACGGGGTGTACAGATATATATATTTGAAAAAAATACTTCACATGTATTTTGACGGTTAGAGCTAATGATTATTGTTACGGGCTACTGGGTATTAAAATGAATTAAACAATTCCTTAATCAAAGATACTACTATTTATTTAAACAAAAGTGATTAAAAAGATACAAGTAAAGTATTAACAATTAAATTATTAAACTAATATAAATTTATAATGACAACATTCTAAATATTATAATCTAGGCCTAACTCCTATTTAATTATTACAATAATATAAGATGTTACTAATTCTAGATAGCTTAACTAGTTACAATAGTTTCTATGAATATTATAAAATTACACTACAATTTATAACTAATAGTTAACACTTACAGTTCACTAGTCCACCGACCGTAAGATTCTCCAAGTATGACAAACTGACACACAAAAACAGTTTATTACACTCGCGAGACCGTCACAGTTCACTGATACACTTAGCACACGGGCCGGTTCAACACTGACTAGTTTATCACACTGACACTCACTTATTACACTTATCACAGATCTTCACTGGTCTACTCTCAGGCTAAGACTGACTGACTCGAGGTGAGAGAAGTCTTTTTATAGGCAAAGCCGAACATTCTAGAACACGGAGGGGCCAGACAATTCTGGAATATTCTTAATCCTTTGCCGACAAAAGAAGACGATCTAGAACCGTCCTAATCCTATTTAAACGTCTCCCGCTGACGGAGTTAAGCCGCTAATCCCCCGCTTCCGCCTTCCTTTGTACGCCCGTAACATTATATTCCTTTTAAGAAGTTTATTTATTCTCACTTGTATTAATAGCTCATTATTATGGGGATTTATTAGGCCTGATAAGAGCCATAGATAGATTCTATAAGATCTGCTGACCATCCTGGGGTCCCTTAGCCTCATTATAGTTGATAGTCTTAATTTTAAAATCGGACAGTTGAGTTGTGACAGTGGCCTAATCACCTCCCTACAGAACGATTGGTTTTGAAACAAAAGTGATTAAAAATAATAAAATAGTTTTTATCGTAAAAATACCTGAGGTGCTTTTTAAGTCATTTTAAAAACGACTGTACTCTCACCACTTAATAAAATATTTACAACAATTAACTTCAACTACCCGACTCTTTTCTACGATAAAATGAATTTTTCGTTCATCAATCTATTCTTATTTTAAACTTATTGATAGCTATTTTCTACTGTTTAGTTTTGTTTTCTAGTCTTTGAAACTATATTTTATTTTCTACTTTCAGTTTGGCTGGCTTTAATCGAGTGTACTTTTTTTTTTTTTAATTATCGACACGTATTTTTAAACTTTTTTTAAGCTTTAATTTTTTTCATTTCAAAATATTCGAAACTTCACAGATACTGCCAGTATTCATATGCTTGTTTTAAACATTTAACCATGTATGCCTTAGTAGCACGTCTTTGTACTTAGTACCCGTACAGGACACAACCCAGTCTTAGGATAAGGAATAGGCCAGGATAATGTGGAAGTACGTTTTTACCATGTACCAAACCCAAGATCTTTCATGGTTTGAAGAGGTAAATTAATTTTTTTCGTAAGGAAATTATAAAACAGAGAAGCTCTTAGCAACAAAGAGGAGAACTTAATTATTTTTAACATATTCACCTGCTGTACTTAATGTTCACTATTGGGCTTATTTACCTTGCTTTATTTTGACTAAAGTTTTATTACAGTTAATGTTTGGTTTCAAGATAGCGGAAAACGGTTTAATGCTCCTATTAACGATTTTACACCTCTAAGCGACAATAGTAGGCTAAATACTCTTTTAAGTTTCCACAGCCATTATTTTTATAAAAGGCTTCAGTGGTTTCTGGTTTAGACCGTGTAGCTAAATTTTCCGCCAACGTTTCGCCAGGCATGCTGCTGGCTTCCTCAAGGCTTTGTTGAGACTGAGTATACTGTAGGCTGTATACTGTAGGCTGTTCGATCTACGTTAGTTTAACCATTAACAAAAATCTGATTAATAGTCTTGATTTGCATCCTCTGTCATATGCTTATATTACGAGTATTCAAATGACATTTAAAACTGACTTACAGCTTTATAAATATTGAAAAATTTACAAGTATACATTTTTTAAAAATAATTTCTTATTTATTTGTTCAAAGGTAGATATTAAAAGAAAAAAATCTACTGACTTTTCCTTCACGTTAAATTGCTTAAGGTAATATAATTTTTAAATAATACAATTAATAAAGAAATGCAAGTTTATATAATCAGTGTGGCATATATGAGTAACTTAAAAAAAAATCATAGCTTAGCTACTTGTATGATGCTTATTTATTCATTTGACGTAATTTTATTATCGAAAGGCTGTTATGGCTAATCAGACGATCTTAATTATGGCACTACTAGTTATGGCTATATTGAGAATCTTAAATTTTGCTTATCCATGTATGATTAGGATAGGAATCTTTAACGAGTACAGGCTCTGGGCTCTCATTTTACGCCCCTTCTGAAGGACATAGCCAAGGTTTTAAACTTTTAAAAAATCCTAGAACCACCTGCCAAGGTTTGAGAAATCGCATTCTTAGGTGTACAAGGTAATTCTAATGATTACACCAATAATGGTTCAGCTTAGCTACTAAATAAGTATGTGTATTTTTTATTTACAGGTTGTGCAGCAAGAATGATAATCATCTTTAAGTGGAATATAGTTGACAGGATAATTCTATTAATGGATTGAATCGGTCAGACGTACAGTCAAAGATAACATAATATAAGCAAAACTTATTATGTGTTTGATTGCACCCCCTGACCAATTCAATCCATTATTAAAACATTCATCTGTCGAAAAGGTTTATTAATCATTATTGTTTTAAAAATTGAAACTGAAGTTCTAATTATCTCGATTAAATGATTTAAAGGATATCAAAAACACGGTATTGATCAGTTACTGATAAACGTTGCAATATCTGCCCCAGGCCTGTGGGTTCCAGTGTTCTCTCTCCAACATTAAACTCTGTATCCAATATTGATCAAGTCCATATTTGTAGATATACAAAACTTTAAAAAGTTAGAAATAAAAACTAAAATGTAACTATAAATTGTTTTTTGGAGTATTCTAGATCAATCTTTAGTGCTTAATCCCCAACTTTCTCTTGGCCCAGTATTTCTTCATCCTCTCTGATCTCCTACTCTTTTCCTCATCGGAAATTTTGGATCGTCCGATTCTCCCTTCAAACCTTATCCTATTGTCTCGGTTCCATCACTAAGCATGCCCCAAATTCGGTTTTCTCATTTCTCTTTCCTTAAACCAGTTCGGTTCAATTGTTTATTCTTAGGAATTCAAATAATCGTTGGCAGCTTGCATTCATTTCTAGGATATGTCCATAGAGATTAACCCTTCTTTTCCTGATTGTAATAGAGATTCTGTTGCTTTGTAAAGAGTCTCATTTCGTGCTAGGATTAATTTGTCGTTGGGGAATTCAGGGCCTATAATTTACTAAAAATTTTCCGTTATTTAATAATCAACCTTCCAGTTAGGCACTTATTTGTGACGTATATTATTTCAGCTGCATACTGGGATTCCGGTTTAATCATCATATTATACTAATTTTTATCGTAGATGATTTTGATGAGTTGGAAGTTTGCCTTGAGCTCATCTTTCCTGACATCCAATATTCTTTTCTTTAGAATATTCCAGCTGATCCACTCACCACGATACTAAAACTTCTTGTTTTTTATATCCCTTATAAATTTATTCTTTTAATAAGATATTTATTTACTACATACATGCTTTTGTAGTTCGTCTGTCTCCTTACTTCGTTATCACACAGTAAGGCCATGTAATCTAATAAATAACTAGAGTTGATTATAATTTCTATATTCTTCGGATTCAACCAGGGGTATGATTTTCTTGTCTATATAAATTAATTTAGTTACAATAATAATAAGGCTTAACGAATCCGAAAGCTCGATGGCGATACCCGCCAATCTCTGCTTTCAAACTTACGTCCACGGACCACTACCCAAATCCAAATCCTCCAGATCCCTCTGAACGCAACCCTCCCGCTCAGAGTTTTCCCTATAGATTTTAGATTTTATTATATTTATATATTAAATATGACAATAAATAGCCAGTAAATTATAAAATTTACTATTATATAATGTTTTTTTAATCATCGAAAAGAAGAGAGTATTAGTTTCACTGAAACAAAGTACTTTTAGATATTAGCCAAGCAGTGGGGTGGTGACCAATCAGATCGCAGCATTATCTTTAACAAGATTATCTAGGCACCACATCCGTCCCCAGTGTACTGTCTTTTAAAAATATTCAGTCTTGTGCGTGTCTTCGTGCAGTGCGGTTCGCCTTCATTCAGTATTTGTTGTCCATTGGATTATTTAAGTGTTCTGCGCAATATCACGCTTCTGCCTTCAATCTATAATTAATTTTAAATTTTAAAATTCAGGTTTTTATTAGTTTAAGAAGCTAGCATTAAAATCTTCCATCCAAGACCTAAGGTGTTAGTGAATTATCTCCAAGAAAGATTGTAGATTATAGAAGAAAGACAGTCTTGGACCACCGGAGTAAGTGTTATTTTTTCATTACCTTACTTTATTATTAACCTTACAGATTATTGCGAAGAAGACTTTTCCACTATTTTTTCTGCTGTGTAATTACACTTTTTATTAAATTTGTTGCTAAGCTAATTTTCATAATTGAAAACTAACACTAATTTACTTTCATTTTCATCTTAATATGGGGTTTGTAATTTTCCCTACGAATCACTTATACTCAAGATATTTTTTTAAAATTTTAATTATGTTTGTCCTAATGTATTCATGCTTTAAATCATTATTTGTACCGACTTAAAAACAGACCCTGACAAAGTAGTATTAAGTTTCATACCTAGACTGTATCTGAATCCTATCTAATTGTTGTTTAAATAATTCTACAAATAAATCTTTACATATTCTAAGGTTTAATTTGAGGGATACTTCACTAGTTTTTCACTTTTTTTTCTTTTATAGAAATAAAATAGGAAAACGCCGTATAAATGTGTTTTAATAGGTACAAATTCTTCTTTAATACGAGAACATCATTCAGTTGTTCACTAATAACCTGATGAGTTAATTATTCAACGTTTCGGTTTGATACAGTTATAAAACATATTCTAAGGCAAAGCAAATTACAATTGATACTAATTACCATTTGTGTTAATTTCAAAGAAAAGGTAATATATTAGTATTTATATATAAAGTCGTATCAATACACATATCTTGGGCCAAGATTATTAAATGAGCTCTGATGTATAATTATTTTTTAAACAATTTAGAAGTAAAAAAGTTGAGATCTATAATGTCCCCTGAAAATTATTGATTTCCATATTCGACTTTTAAGCGAAATTTTTAAAGGTATCTTTTATATAGGTGGTCAGCCTCAGAATGGTTATAAGTGCCAATATAATATATAATAGAATATACATATAATAGTTGCAGGGAATATTTATTTAAATATTTTCCATGGTCATCATGATCTTCATATTAGTTGAGACAAAGCTCGTAACTTCAATTTTAAATTTCCTTTTAAGAAATGGAAACGAATTAAACGTTTGAACGAGTTTTAAGAAATTTATCCGGCCCGCTGGGACCAAAAATGTTGAGACAAAGCTCGAAAGTTCAATTTTAAATTTCTTAAAAGGAAGCGTAGGTTTCTTCTGAATCAGATCTCGCTCTGGGTGTGGACTGTATGGTGTATTTTGAAAACAGTTTGCAACAATAGAGAAATAATATGAAGAAATCTAAACCATTGAAATAAAAGTTACTTACCCTAGACGCAGGCCGAGCAGCTATTGCGATAAAACCTCCTTGGCCCCTTGAGCGCGCTCAAACGACCAAAAGAAGCGTCCTTCTAGCTGGTGTTCCTATGGTCTGGAAATCTTCCAGGGGAATTCACACTTATTTGCAGTTGAAACGGGCATTACTTGTATAAAACTTAAATGAATACAAACGGATGTCTTGCCATCCTTGGATCTTGGAATGAAAAAGACTCGCGACTTGAGCTGGATAACTGGAGGCATAAGCGATGAGCATGTAACTGCTTTTTGTAACTGCACGCTGAACCCGAGATTAAAAAACAGTGCCACATGTGAAGAGAGCACCCGAATATCCCGCTCTGGCTGTGATTATGTAAATTAATTGAAGCGTTAGTTGCCCCCAAACAACCGCTAGAGAGTGTAGTGTGCTATTTTAAGATGTATTTAACACTTTACCTATTTTTTAAGTATTGTAATAATTTATTTACAAAAAGAACGCCGAATGGCGCGAACAATATTCTTTACCTCTTCTATCTCTGTGCAGTGTGAGGATCCTGCTTATAGAGTCTGGACCAAGTCACAATAATGTTGTTTTAAATTGAACCATATTTAAAAAAGGTATGTAATAATAAATAGTAAGGGAACATATCTTACTATTTAAGATATGGGTTGCTATAAAATAGTACTAACTCCTTTTTACATTATTCCACAATAGTAAATTTAATTTTATTAAATTAGCAAATATATTTGTTTCAATTGTTGGGGTAGTTCAGTGTGTTGAGTTGTGAGTTGCTACGCCGAGGGTCCTGGGTCATATCCAGCTGTGGCAGATCAATTATTTAATCTACTAACAGCCTGAGGGGTACAGGTTCTTCTGCGTGATGAGCGTCGGACATTTCACCTTTTTGCAACATCTTTGTCCTAGAAACAGTAAACTAAACCTTCAATGAGATTTTGTAAAAAAAAAATTTACATTTATAAACATGAATATAAAATTAAAGTTCGATACCAATAGGATAAATGAAAAATAAATACTTAAAGATATTTTAAAAAATCAACATAATCACAGAAATCTAATCAGTACGGGTTATTTCAACCATTATGCCTTTTAGAGTCAGCGCGGATGACAAGCGGTAATTCTGATTGGGAATATCCGAAATGGGATCGGGAATTAATTGTTAATTAATGAAATTTGCAGGTTTCAGAATTTAAAACATGAACTGAATGGTGATTATTAAACAGCTCTATATTCGTTCCATTCGAATTGGTTTCACTTTAATATTAATGTTTAACTCTTTATGATGATGATATGTTACAGATAATGCATATTACGTTATATTAATCTTCATCTACCAAAGTTACAATTTATATTGTAAATATAATAAGAATTTTTATTTGAAAACATATTATTCCGCTTCTTTTCAATCATAAAAATTAAAACCTTCAGTTTTTTACTTAAATAAATTGAATAATGAATATTTTTACTTTTAATAAGAAATAAATTCTAATAGAAAGAATAAAATCATTCGAATTTATATTATTCGAAGCCGAACAAAATTATACATTCTTCATAACACAAAATTTTACAGAATAAATTATCTGATACATGTTCGAGGCCTTAAGTTCTTAACTCAGGTACATCACAGCTTATTAAATTATAGTAAAAATTATTCCTAGTGTAGTAAAATTATAGCCAGTTGTAGTGTAACTTAATCACAGTTTATTTAACTCACATTAAGTCATTATACATTTATAATCATCACTGGAACTTATCGACCAGAGGTTTAAATTGAAAGATAAAAATATTTTTGTTCTGGAACGGTATGTCTGATATGATTTCTACATAATATTAAACTTGATTTGTTTGTTTATTTAATCCTCACTCTCATAATGTTAGAATCTCCCCGATAGAGCTAGATTCAGGAATCGCTCCTCTCAAACAGCTGTCTTTCCCTTCCCCATTCCTACCTTCTCCTCTGATGTAAGATAACAAAGGCATCCTGGATTTCACCTTCCCATATTTTCTCTCTTGTCATTGGTCCTTGCCCTTCTTCCTTTGTTACCTAAACGACCTTCGCCCTTTGTTTCCCGCCAATCTATAAACATGGCCGAACCATCTCTCCTGATGATCCTCTATATCATCCTCAGCTGACTTAAGTCCCAGATTCGACCTGCTTGTTTTTGTTTGTTTGCACTTTTTTCTTGTTTTTCTTGTCTTCCTTTCTATTTTCTTAAATCCGTATTTCCAATGTTATAAATTGTCTTTTATGCACATTCCATGATTCTTTTAATTGGTAGGGTCCATTTGGAGGATATTTTAATGAACTTTTTCTTCCTTATTTATTATATAAAACTTCAAACCTGTTTTCTTTTTTTTCAATTAATATTTAAATTGAACGAAACACCTTTTGGCAGGTTTAATTACTTCATTTCTTTCCCTCTTTCTCCCTCCAAAATTATTTGTCTGGCCGATCACCCAGGTTGGTAATTATTTCGCATGTAGTCGCTTCGAGTTAAGTTACAAGTTTCATTTTTAATAGTTTCCAAAAATACAAGTTACCTCGAGCTTTAATTATCGAAACTTATCGGAAGTATGGGTAATGAGCATCTCATGAAGAAATAGAAGTTTCGACTAACATTCCGAAGTATAGATGATAAAGTATGTTGAAACGTTAATTTCTACACACATTTCCCTTAATTAAATTCTCTTTTCCATGCTAAAGCTCGTGATAAGGTGTATTTTTTGAAAATACAAAAGATAAAGGAATAAAAAGTTAAAACATGTTGTGACTCAAATTGAAGCGACAACCTGCGAAATAATTACCCTCAATGTTTTTCTCCGAATTCTCTACTTTTCTACGTCTTTCCTAATAAACTTATACTGAGGTGGATTTTGATTTCGATAACGATATAGATACGCAGATTCTTCTAATTATTTAATGTTCATGGTTGTAACGAATACCAAGAATTAAGTTACATAAACTGCAATAACATAAGTATTAATATTGATGTTGAATAATATCAGTTGACCTTGTATATATGTTGAGGAAGAAAATGCTGCGGGTAGAGGTCAAGAAAATTATCTTATATAGGGAGAACTTTCTTTATATTGGTGACTCTAGCGTCAACCCCCGCCGATCAAACTAGCCCTGAACAAGACCTGCAATGTGGGTCGAAACGTTGGCTTACCAATATAAAGTCCTACCTAGATAAGAGAATTTTCTCGATCTCCGGACCATTTTCTTCTTCATATGTATTAATAATTTAATTTAATAAAATAATTAATGAATATAATTGTATTTCGTTTTTGATTTATTTGACATCAATTTATGCTGCTATAGCTAATCGGATGCTGCACTAGGAGTCCTAATTTTTTCGTATCAAGGGATGAATTGGACCACTATGTTCACCATCCTCTTTGAAGGTTAGCATAATCAAGTATTTTTCCAGTTAAAATTCCAATTGCATATTGTATAATTGCACAATGTACATTATAACATATTTATTTATATTTTTTTAGTGTATTTTTTTAGTGTACCAATCCAATTTATTAATAAAGAACTTAAAAATTCTACAAGGCCATATTACAAATGTAATACCGTTGTTTATTATACTAAAGCGTATCCTAAATGTGTTATTTAAGTATAAGATAAAATAGTTTCTTGCAGATGTAAAATTATTGCAATTTATTGACAAGTTTTAGAAAATTAGCCTTCCAACAACAAAAGGAATGCGGAATATCTTTAAAGGGGTTCGCATCACCAAGTAACTTGAAGAGAATAATTGCTCATAATTATCAACATTCTATCTCTAGCAGGTTTATTGGTTCAGAAATTTTTTTTATTATTATTTTGTTTATTGCAATTACTTCCTGATTTTTATTTTATCTTAGCTTTCTTCGGTTAAAAAAAAGAGCCTTAAATATATAAACTACTTGAAAAAAAACTTACTAGTAAATACTTCGTCTATGTCCAGGAATTGGAGAAGCGTTGACATGTTTGTTTTTTCCAGTGTTTAGAGGACTAAACACTTTGCTTCTTTTTGTATTTTTCTATTGCATTATAATATTTTTATTTCTATTTATATTCTTCCTTCGTTGAGGGTCTAATAGAGACCAGGTGCCAATTTCAATTCATTCAATCGTGTTAATTTATCTTCTGAATTCGGATTAGACCAAGTTTAAGCTTAGGTTCACAAAAACGAGGAGATTTTGGGGATATTGTTTTAGGAGGGAAAGAGTTTGAACATGTCGAGAAGTTTAAGTACTTAGGGTCAATGATAACCAGAAGTAAGGAAATTCTAGAGGAAATAAAGGCGCGATTAAATAAAAATGATTCTTATTATTCGGTCACAAAATTACTAATCTCACATCTTTTGTCTCGAAATCTAAAAATCAAAATTTATAAAACCATCATCCTTCCAACTCTTCTTTAAGGATGTGAAGCGTGGCTGCTAACGCTGGAGAATGAACAACGTCTTAATATAATATTCGGTCCGAAAAATGATGGGACCACTGGAGAATATAGGATATTACGCAGTGCAGAATCGGGAAGCATACACCTGGTTGATATTATTCAAGTGATAGGTTCAGGAAGTTTAAGATAGGCTTGTGCATTGCTAGGGTTAGTAACGAATGATTTCCTAAATTAATAAGCGTTGTGCCAGCTGGGAAGCGTCTGAGGAGTAGACCGAGGATTTGGTTAGAGTGATCTGACGGATTTGGGTTTGGGTAGTGCTCCGTGGACCGAAGTTTGTAAGCAGAGATTGGTGATGTCGGCATCGAGCCTTCCTGTTCGCTAAGCCTTATTATTTATTTATTACAATAAATTAAAAATAAGTTTTTAGAATAGCTTTCTTGATAGAATAGAGTTGGTTCGTGTGACCTTTATACAGAAAGGAGTGGTCAAGAGATTGATCGAAGGGCAGAGAGGAATGTAGAGACAGGGTAGGTGCGGAATTCTGTGGCTCCTAGGCCGCGTCCAATACCTGTCTTCAGTCTGAATTATCTACACTCTAGCATTAATCTACATTATTCAACAGGCTTAGATAATGTTTTGGTATTAGCTGGAACCGTATTGAAATCACTCTGAGCTAAGCAGCTAGGCTTAGGGATTATGTCCAAAAACTTACTTCACATAAATTAATTTCCATTCCTTGCTATCTGGTTCGCTTATTATAAACATTTACACTATCAAAAACTATCTAGAATTAAATATTAATCAAGGAATGTTCAAAGAAACCGTTGGTTATGGTTTGCTTTTATTTTGGTTACTCTGAATGTGTTTGTTTATTCATTTACTGCACTTTATGCTACTGCTAATGGGACTATACTACAGTGAGAGTCCTAAATTTTGTCTATCCTGGTATTATTAGGATTGGGGTCGTTAACAAGCACCTGACATCGTACAGATTCAGGACCCTTCAGTTAAGGGTATTTTCCTTCTTTAAAAATATTCTAAAGCCATATACCGAGGGTTGTCATGCTAACCACTAGCCAACATGTGACCCACAGAAATTGGTTAAACACTTTATACTAAATGGTTTCGTAGGTGAACCAAAGGCATATTTGGGATAGTATCAGTGAAAACACACACTATACATATAATATTAATACTACATATGATAATACAATGATCGCGCTACCTCGAAACCCAGCAATTTACGCCCCTTTCGAAAAACGGCATAATCAAGGGTTTTTACTCCTTTTAAACATTCTTGGGCCTACTGCAGGTCTGCTACCCCGCGATCATTTTGGTTGTGCATTTACATACTCAAAAATATTTTTTAAATTGGAGCTTTAAGTTAATTTTTAGTAACGCAACTCCTACTTAAGTTAGTCATCAATTTAGCTCAAGCAGTAAAACTTTAAAAGTTTCTATGTAATTCCCGGGGAAATTTCATTTAGTTTTAATTCACTAAAGCTAAAGCATAACATAATAACTACAACAATCATGAAATCTCACGTAGTATTCCTACCCTTATATGGAATTTTAATTCTTCAACTTCATATGACATTTATTAATTTTTCAAAAATTAAAAATGTTAATAGTAACCTTTTCAGCTGATGCTGCAGATTTTTTAACCTGAATTATTTTTATCCCTCATTATATGGGTTATTATCAAAGAAATAAAATAAAATCACTTTAGATAGATTTCCATCTATTTGACACAAGTAAATAATCGGCGTTCGCTAAGGTTTGTGTTGTATTCATTAAAATGCAACAATATTGAAATAAAACTTTCCCCAATGATTTCAGTCTAAGAGATTGCTTGTGATTTTAATTATTCTTAGTAAAGTCGAATTATGCGTTAGATTAAATAGGTAAATATAATAATTTACACAGCTCAATGATATTTTTTTCTTCTTCTCTTTGATGGAGTTTGAAGATTTCTGCCAACCACAGATCCCTATTAGTGACGCTTTTGCATTTTTAAAGTCCCCTTAAGCCGCTCAATTAAAAATATAAAGCTTCTTTATTAAAAGTTATGGCTTTCACTCTGGATTGACAAACTTTTTTTTGACTGAGAATATTAAAACCGGACGGAAAAACGTCAGCCAAAAGAAAATCTTCCGTTCTAAGAAAATTACTTTTATAAAAGGGATTTGAGATTCCTTAAATTTTTAATAGGTCTTCTACCTGGTTTCCTTTGTACGAAACCACAAAAAAAAGTAATAGAAAAACAAAGAAAAACAAAACAAAAAATAAATAGTTTAAATCGAAAAAATTCAGGAGATGTTTATCAGTCTTACACAGAATAACCGAATAACAATTATAGAAATAATTTATTAATTTTTCCATCATTCATAATTATTATTTGCATTTTCTCATGCACTCGGGCAAATGGAATTGCATCCGATCTGCTTTTACAAAATAATGCTTGAACCAGACTATATTTCTCATGAAGAACTTATATTACATGTGACTCAAAATGGTAAGAAAATAAATAGTTCGCTATTTGAAATTTATTACCATTTATAAAAAAAATATGACGATAGAGTAAGACTATGAATTTCCGGTACAATTGACCAAATATGTAGTATGTTGAAGTAAACCTAGATAAAGGATGACATCAGATGACCAATTCAAGAATAATTTTTAAAGAACTAGAAATCCAAACGATTAGAAAAATATATATTTACACATACGGACAGTAATAACAGTATATATCAAGTACACACTAACATGCATGGCCTTGCATAATTGCAATTGTCGCATGCACGATATTTAAATTTTACAATCCTTGGTATTATGATGGAGAATTATCTAGGTTCTTTTCGCTAAGAAAAACATATATAGAATCACCGAAAAATTGTTTAACCCAGAATATTGCTATGAATTTAAACTATTGAATACTATTTACGTAATAATAGCATCTATCTACATCTAGTAATTACAATTGATATGATCTAATACTTACATGACTTAAAATAATACATAACGTTACATTACATAACATTATATGTTTTAACATAATAGTGTACTATGTTACGTATATATCTAATTATTTTATTACCATAATGGATGATGTCATTAAAGAATGCAAGCGGCGAACCAAGGAGACACTACTTGGATATTGGAAGTCGCAACCTATAAACTATACATCGCTTGCATTTGCTGACGACATGGTAATAATAGCTGACAGGGAAGAAAACCTAAAGGAAAATTTCGATGTCTGGACAGAAGAATTGGCAAAGAGAAATATGGTTATTAGTACTTCCAAAACCAAGTATTTGCTTGTATCCAGAACCAAAAAGAAAATGAATATTCAAATTAATGGGAAGACTATTGAGCAGGTCCACACCTTTAAATATTTGGGCGTGAGCATAAGTGAGAATGGGATTTAAATGATTAAATCAGCGCGAGAATTGCTACTTCAGGATGGATGTTTTCTGCTATAAATATAATGTTTTTAAATAAGAAAAAAGTCACAAAAGAAACTAAATTGACGGATTACCACTCGACATAAGTTCCTATTCTCACTTACGACAGTGAATCCTGGGTCCTAAAGGACTGTGATTGGAGCCGACTCCAAAGCATGGAAATGCGGTGCCTGAGGAAAATAGAGGAGAAGATCAAGAGGGACCGGATAAAAAACAAGAAGATAAGGACCTCATTCAAAATTGAACCCCTTAATCAGATAATCGAGAAAGGACAGCTTTGATAGTTCGGACATGTAATGACCATGTATGACTGCCGGACAGCGTAGAAAGCTATGATGGATAAACCGACAGGAAAAAGACCCAGGGGAAGGCCGAGAGCGACCTGGAAGAATAACCTCCAAAATATCCTTAATGAAGAATAACCAAAAAAATATCCAAAGGTATTGGATGGGCGACAGCCAGGAGAGCAGCCCTTGACAAAGACAGGTGGCGCTTATGCAAAATAAGGTAGGAGGCATGTCTGAATAAGAAAAAAAGAAATATCTAATTATAATTACAGACACTAATTTATAAACATTCGATTGCGTTATTGAAATTTCATTTGTCATATATTCAACCTAGTAATAACAAAGCATAGTAATGTCATTGGAGATTACCATATTATTATTCTTGTTCATATTTCGTTCAAGTGATTTGTTGTAGTTTTATAATATGTGAAAGAGCTTCTGAGGCAGGGTTATTTTTTCCTTTTTAAATGTTTGTTTTTTCAACTGCTTAAAAAATTCCATCAAATGTTCTCGTGCTCTTATTTTTAATATACATAGATAATTCTTAAGCAAATTTTAACTTTACCGATACTAGCTGATTTTTATTGAAAAAAAAGGTTGTTATAAAATGTAATAGTTAATATTTGCAATGAATATATGAAAAATAAATATCAAAAAGAGTTAATAAAACATAATTGTTAGTAAGTAATAGTTGTTACCCCTCCCACCCCCTACTCAATAAATTGTTTCAATAGCGTCCCTTGTCTAAGGCCACTCGTTATTTTATACTGCTGAACGGTTTTTGATGAAATTTTAACTTTGACAGTTTAGAGTGTTGAGTTACACAAAAAGTATTTTTTTAGAAAAAATTCGCTGGTAATAGCGGTAGATTAAAGATGAAAGCAGCTAGTATAAGTTTAACTTTTCAAATTTTTTCCTATTCGCCTTCCTGCCGAAATAATTCATAACTTTGAGCCTGGTAAAAAAAATTGATAATAATAAATAAATAAATAAATTAAAATTAAAATGTTGAAACGTATTATAAAATATTTTTAGTACTTAGCATATAATAACTGTTGTACAAGCTGTAAATAGTCATTTTATATTCAACAAATTAATATTGAAGTCATAACATGCATACAAAATATGTAGCCTCTGCTAATAATTTTTTTAAAATTAAACAATACTTTCCATCAAAAAACATTCTAGGATTTTACCAAGACATAAAATATTTGTTCCAAATTCATTTAGTTCATACTTTAAGGATACTTATTGAATCACCAGATAGTTGCCTTACTGAAGTGTTAATATATTTTTTAAATATTTTTATTTGAAATGAAAAGAATGTCTAGGAACGGGATTATTAATGATGTAATTAAATCGGGGAGAAAAACTCTTTTATCATCATTGCCTGATAGTGCTTTTTTATTAATTTGTTTTGAGCTTACCAAATGGTTTTTTGAGCGAATCATACTCATCGGAACTCTAAGGACAGATGTATCACGATCATCATCATTATTATCAGGTATTATTTGATTGCAAAATAAAATATTTTTATAAGATTCGTGATTTATAAATTTATTTAAAGAGCTTTTGGAAACCCCTTTTGCTCTCTTTATTTCATTAAGACTTAGACTTTTTTCATCTTCATATTTCAATGAGTACATTTTAGGTCTTAAAGCGATAAATTCTGTAATTATTTGCCCGCTACATTCGTCTTTAAAGACTCCAAGTTTATTTTTGTTTGTTTCAGAATAACATTCGTGATTTTTAGGATAATTTGAAGTGTCAAAATAATGAAGCATGTTTTTCATATCTTTATAAAAATCTACAGTTTTTATATGATATATAAGAGAATCTGTGTCTGTATATAATAATTGTAAATTTTTATTGTATTTTTTAAGCATTACGTTATAATGAAAATCGTAGATAAATGTTTTTGAAATATCTAAAATAGACATACCAACATAAATTGGTTTATTGAAAAATAATTTGGTTTTGCTCATATGAACGGCGACTAAATTTTCATTAATTATTGTAGAGTCTAAAAAATTGGATTTGGCTACAAGTTTGTTTAATTTATTTTTATCACTGACTAATGTAATGTTTATTCGATTTCTAATGTTTTCCATTGTTTTTCCAAAAACAGCGTTACACATCAATTTATAAAAATCTTTTTCAAAAGGATTTTTTGCCTCTCTCCGTAAATTTGTATTAAAGCTAATATATTTTTCTAACCATGTTGACTGATGAAATTTTAATACCCTATGTACCTTTTCAATTTTGATTCCGTTTTCTAGCGCTTGTTTTAGAGCAAGATAATGGACTACATATCTTTTTCTATCCCCTAAATGAGGGATTAGTTTCTTATTTGCTAAATGGGTAGTGGGAGGAGTAATAACTTCTGGTAAAAAAGGTAAATCACGATGAGCGTCATGCTGATTTTTAGGATAAGTAAGGTCCACTTCTAATATGTACCCAATGTCATCAGTTTCGGATAAGTTTATAATGGTGTCATGATTCATTGTCTCAGGTCTGGAAAGCCATTAAAGTTCCCATAGGGTAGAGGCATGGACATAGCATTGGCATATAATCCATTAGCGTCAAGATATTCAATAAAAGATGAAGGTTTATCCGAATCGTAATTTGTAACTTTCATATATTCATTATTTGCTTGGACAAACTTTTTGCTAACTTGACACAAACCTCCTCGAATACCTCTTTCGATAAATAAGATTTGATCATAATCAGTAAGTAATTGCAAATGGATTCCGGTAAATTTTAACATGATATCCCAAGCCATACCAGGTGTGGTAAAAAAATGTGCCGGATCTATCGAATAATTACTTAGTGTTATGTCTCGGAAGGCCTCGAAACAATCACATAAAAGCAATACATCAATTTTTAAATATAAATCGCTGTAATCTCCCAACGTCAAACATTGAAACTGTTTCCAAACCCTTTGCGCATGGTCATATTCATCATCTGTAATATTAGTACCGGTTAATTGACTGTAAAAGGCTTCTTTATTAGGAAGACATTTTTCGTTGAGTTTATCCCAGTCGTCAACGAATTCATACGGAAATACACCTTTTCGCTTAACCAAATTCATTAAAGAAGGCGAAAAATGTTGTGAAATTGTAGTAAATTTGGAATCGGGTAGATTAGAAGCCATTACAGCTAAACTTCTGTCAATAAACCGATAACTATCGATAAAACGAAATTTTAATCCTAATATATTTTTTGTGAAAGAAATATATTTTTCTTGAGTATTGGGAATAACAGTTATATTACCTGGAGTCTCACCTAGTAGACGAATTATAAAGTGAGCATCGTAGGAAGATAAATTATGAAAGAAAACTGGGACAAAAAGCTTTTGTTTCTGTTTTTTGAGTAAACAATTTGAATTTGAAGAATTATTAATAATTACATTTTCAGTAGATTGGTTGGTATGCTGAAATAAATGTTTTTTGTAATATTTTAAAACTTTAGAAGCTAACGATTCCAACGTTTTGATAAAATGGGATCCGACATCTTGACCCCTATAAATGTATACCTTGTTGAAATGTACAGAGGGCTCATCATCTTCATCATCTATAATGGGACAATCAGTCTTAACAATTAAACCGTATGACATGAGATTGTGTTTTTGATATGGAACAGTCCAAGAAACGTTAGGTGAAGGTCTATTCCCCAAAATTGGTGTTAGTATAGTTTCAAAATCACCGTAAATGACAAACTTTACTTTCGATCCACGTTCTGGATTTTTGAATCGTACGTACGGTTCATCCGTAGGTAACACGATTCGAGCTGGATTGTTGGTGTTGCATAGAAACGTGTGATTTTCTAACTGTGTTTCCCCATCACCTTTTCGATTGTCAAATTTTAAAAAACATCTTTTACAGATTATAATTTTTTTTCCACGATTATTTACTTGTTTACTAATGAGTCGAGACAATGATTTTATATAAACATAGTGGTTACCATGATTTTGTTTGTCTTTACCTTTTACAATCAATAAATCTCTATGATCGGGTAATATTTGTTTTGCAACTTTTAATGGATAAACTTCTGTATCATTGTTTTCATCTAAGGCGTACACATTTTTTGAAATTTTATTGATTCTTTCAAAGCGTTTAATGTCTTTTAAATGTACTGGATAATTTAAACATGAAAAATCTTATTTTGCAATTAAGTTACCATATTTCGACACTTTTTGCGGATTCTTTGAAACAAATTTAGCTAATATCGCATACATAAAACACTTATTGTCATTATTATTAACATTTTTTTACGCTAATCGAGTTTGGTAAAATTATGCAACATCCACGTGATGCTGATAATGGTGAGAATTTATTAATTTTGAGCCTAAGTCCGTCTATATTATTTAAACTCCACCCAGATTTTTTTAGTTGTGATTCTTCGAATTCGGTGGTAAGCTTGTCAATGACACTATCGATGTACTCATCTAAATTATTCCAATTATAAAATCCTTTGTTTTTAGTTTTAAAGGCTCTATCACACATCTCGCCGCTAACGTTTATAAACTGGGTCTCAAATACGAAATTTACCTTAATACTTTTAAAAGAGTTTAAATAATTATTTAAAAATTTTTTAATTTTACTCCTTAAATGCTCAATAAAGGACTTCAAATCCATAATTTTCTTTTCTTTTGACGATCGCATGTAAAAGGACACTATTCGATTTTCAAAAGCCGTTTTGTAACTAACCACGTTTTCATCCTTATCATCTAAAAAAGAAAATAAATTTAAAAGATCTTTTTTTGATGGTTCAGATGAGAAACAATTTTTTGCCTTTTTATTGATTGGTGGAGAAAGATTCTGTTCCAATGCGCTACTACTACTACAGCTGGGGGCAGTATTTAAATTTTTGTTCTCGGATACATCATGTTCTTGAATGAAACTATGATAAACATCAGCAAAGGTACGTTTACCTAATTTACTCATTTTTTGAGATCTCCTTTTAAATTTACTACAGTATTCTTCATGCGTGCATTGACTGGAAATTGTACCAAAGCATTTTCCACATATTTTGCAAATGTTACGGGACGGAAGTTTGTGATCAATTGTTAAATGAATGTTTAAATCTCTTTCGTAATCAAAGCTAGACTTGCATAGTTACAACAGAACATTATAAAAAATATAAAAATTTATTCTCTTTCAAAACAATAAATGTATGTAAAAAAAACTTACACTATGTGTTCGTATGGCCAGTATGGAAAGAAATGAATAAAATGTTTTAAAATGTGAAGGTATATATACCATCAACCTTTTACATCCATTAAAATGTTGTATCGTTTTTTTTTTGTCCTTTACTTTGCAAAATATAGCAAAAAATGTGAAGGTAAAATGCAATGTGATGCAATGGGAGGATATTTTAAGAAATCAAGTTTATAAAGTCCTGTTAGAGAGAGGTTGTTAAGTATATAAGCCGAGAAAAACATCATTTCTGCACAGTGTTGTCCAACATCTGAACAAAAACTCAACAATTGTAAGTATTTTGTTTAATATTCTTTTTAAATTTTTTTTTACATTTTATAAACATAAACTTTATTTTATTTAGATGTCTGCCAACAATAACAATTCCTCCTTCTTAGTCGAAAAATTTAATTGTACATCAGTTAATGAATTCAATAGGATAGAGGAATTAAATATCGGCCAGCAGTATAGAATTATAAGTTTAAAAAAAATTACTACAAAATATGGTCCTACATTGTTAGCGACTATAGAAGATTTTCAAAATGAACATACGCAGCCGATGTTGGCAGAAACTTATTCCATATTTCTACCGAAACGCTACGCCAAGATCGCCACGGATGAAGAGTTGGAAAATTACAATGGTAATTATTAAGTGCAAATTCATGTTTATTTTTTTATAAAGCAATTATGTTTTTAACTTTTCTTATTTTTTTTTTTAGGAAACATTGTAATGACTTATGAAGGGCGAGGCGTACGCAACTCTTTTAAATTAAAATTTGAAAGTGTTGAAATATGGTGAGAAAATAAAAAACTATTTTGAAAATGTATACATGTTTTTTTTTTGTTAGATTTCCCCTTCTTCTTTCCATCAATTATATAAAACATAATCCTTCTTCCTTTTTTAAATTATTGTGTCTCTAGCCATGGACGTGTTAAGAAGTTTGGAAGATTGTTCATATTATAAAACTTACCTCAGTGATTATCCTTCTATCACATTAAACCATCAAAATATTTTAACATTTATAAATGTTGGAAAACTCGTAAATACATTACACCATTATGCAAAGTTAATAGGAACAGATAAACAATCGAACGGACATTACATTACATGTATTTGGAGTGACCCTGAAACTCAAGAGGGACCCGATACATGTTTGTGTTGTTTGATAGGATCGACTCACTATAGCATAAAAAACCTGTTGAGCGAACTGTATCATGTAAAACATAATAGTATTGATGGTGAAGAAAAAAACGATGAAAATTATACTCATGAATCAGAGATTGATTATTGACAAGAAAAAAAACTAACCCCCACTTTTTTATATAACATTATATAAACCAATATTTTTATGGTGAAAAATAATCAGTTGTACCACGATGATGTTTCAAGACACAACAGCGTTAGCATTAGTAAGTGTCTACCCACTCAATAATTCATTAAATAAGTGTATAAAAGTGGGACTCAGTGCTGGTGTGCCAATGGTAGCTCTGGTCGACAAAAAATCTACAATTTACCTAGACAAGGAGGAATGGGGTGAATTGAGAGCCAGGTCTTCAAACATCTTGAGTCATTTTAAGAAGAAAAAAATGATAAAAACTAATGCTACGAACGAGCCAGAAAAAGAAAATGATCAGATTCAATTAAAAACAAATAATATCAACATCTCACTAACGAAAAGAGGTAGAGTAAGATGTTTAAACATTGAACATGCTTATCCTTGGACAATATTGTTAAATGAAGACGTTACACCATATATAAAGTTAATATCACCAAATATTATTTTGAAAAAATGTGAATGTATCAAATTGTGTGAAATGTTTGATTCTGTTTAAAAATCTTTGGATTTCTTGTACAATGTTGTTATCGAAAAATGCAAGTACAAACAATAAAATAATTTTTTACAACAAATTGTTTTTTTAAAACCCAATTTTTAAAAAAAATATTTATCATTATAAGGTTGGTAAAAAATAATAATGTATTTTAACATTTCTTTATTAAATAATAACTAAAGATACATTTTTTTTTAATTATCTAAAAACCACTGACATTGAGGATTATTAGTTTTATGATAACTGTAAGGAGATATTGCACATGTTGATAAAGTTTTAAATTTCAAATTACAAAAGTAGCAAGTAGCAGTAGTTTTCCATCCTCTGATAAAACCGTTAAAGGCCAGCAGCATATGTTCAGGTTTCATATTTATTGTCTTGTTATTGAATGTATTACGCCTTACTGATTCGATAGAAAGATCTACATTTTTCCGAATCGTTTCCATCCAGTGAGCCAAATTGTGAGCTTGATTGAGGGAACATACATATTTGTTCCAGGATCCGTTTCGATGATATCGACATTTAATTGCGGTATCTGTCAATTTCTTTAGAGATGGATAGGAAAAGTTGTGAAGGTCATAGACAGGTCTCTTCAATATATCTTCTAAAAATATACACTTTTCACAACCCTTGGCGTATAAATAGTCATATTGTTCCGTAGCTGTTGTAATAGTGATCATCAATTTGTCATATTCTATTTCACCATCATCCCAGGAAATTCCATGAAGATTTTGCATCACCCATAGATTTTCAGATAATTGATCATTTTGATGGGGAGGTTTGAAGAACCAGTGTTGCGATGTTGATTGTTTTACATCTACTATCGAAAGTTCTTTTATTGTAAAATCACGACGTCCGTTAACCACATCGATGTACGCTTGAAAATCGATGACTGCAACGCGATCAGAGGCAGGCTTAGACATGGTGTTTGCCATCTCCATCTGTTTCAACTCTGATACTGAAGTAAATTCTGTAGTTGCCCGTGTATTTATTAATACAACTTTCTTACCAAACCAGTCCCCGCCTCGTATTCGACTATCCTGTCGTGTATTGTGAGGCAATAGGCTCTCGTATCGGCAACAAAGTTTTTATTCATTTCAAATTCGAGTCTCATGTCTACTGTGGCATTTTTAATTGCTTCGCTTTGTTTAGAACAATCGATAACTACGATGGGGGCAAGCTCCATAAAATCTTGTCTACTCAATAGTGGTTCAGGATTGTCTTTTCCGTAATAGCTGACTTGAAACCTACAATACATTTCGTAGAGGAGTGCCGTTTTTCCCTTGTCCCAATCCAAGTTGAGATCGTCATAAGGGTACTGATCCGAATTGAGGAATAACTTTATATTTCTTAAATCGCATTGATCGAAGTTACTACAATCCTTATCTCTTCGTTTGATTCTTCCGGTCTGGAAGGCGACGATCAAGTAACGTGGTTTTTCCAATTGTGATGATGTTTTTACAGCCCAAGTTTCGTTTGACGTTCCTGTTAGTAGGGCCGGATGTTCATTCAAATCCCACGATCTGAAGGATATCGGAAGTTTCTGATTCTTGTCTATTACTTTAAGAATTCTCAATCTCTGTTCATCGGAAAGTTTGACATGCGGTACTTTCCATATTACCTTATCTAATTTAATATCCACATTGTCGGTGTTGTTTGTTCCAAGAACGGAGTTGTAATCAGTATTTGATCTGATAAGTATCAATTCCTGCTTTACGTTTAGAAGTATACGTTTGAAATCTTCAGCGAATCCGAGAAGAACGTGAAGAGGTAGGCAAACGTTAAAATTACCATTTTTTACAATAGATAGCGTTTTATTTTTGCTGGGCATTATCCATCCTCCATTTTCTAATCCTTTGATAGTGTTGGGAGTTTGTGATACGTAGCCTTTTAATGTGCTGGTTATTCCAGGATTGCGAACTTTATCTATCTCTATACCGTTTAATTCGTAGCGTATTTCATCAAAGAGGAATGCAAAACCATTGTTTGATATAAAAGTCTCGGTACTAGGAGTCCCATCAGCTTTCGTCACTGAGATCGATCCTTCTAAATAGATAAAACTATGAGCCGGTAGGGTGTATAAGTCTTGTTGTTGAATCGGGATTCTTATTTCATCCGATTTGTTCAGTGTCGATGAGGCGTAAGGTTGATGCGTATGATACTCGAAAGTACTTATGTTCTCATCGAAAAGAATATCAGAAGAAATATTTAAAATATTATACATTTTTCTTTTTTAACCGAAATCCTAAACGTCGTAAAAATAATTTGTTCTCTGGTGTTAACCCTATCGAACGTTTCTTTAAACTAGTCGAGTGTGAAAGTCCTTCTTCTCTTTTATAGGTACTAATCTACTGAGGAAAACTGGGATTATTAAAAAAATCAATTGCCATATTTTCTTATATGCAATCTTGCCGTTATGGTCTCTCCGCGAAAATTGATCAGTTTACCGTTTTGGTCTAATATTCTCAGAGTGAGATTTTCAATGGTTCTCACGTTGATTGGGTGATAAATGACTGGGGAAGGACTCGACGATCTTATATCCAGGATCTACGGTCGGAAAAAATTGATGAATAATGTGATTCGGTTCACCGTTTAGATAAGAACCAGCAGCTATATTACAGTGTATAGATATTACGTTAACTTTCATAATTTCCACAATATCATCAGAGACGTGATAACCAGGTTTAGGCTCCAATACGGTATTCGGTTTATTGAATCCCAAAAGTGGTCCTGTGGAATTCGGCTTATCGGGGGCATTGAAGTATACTTTTTGAGTTGAGCGTAATTCCGTCTTTAGAGTATTGTTATTTCCCCTGAGAACAATACCATAATTTTCTTGAATATTTTCTTCGAGGTACGTGGAAATAGACTCGATGTCGTAGGATCCTTCAGGTATCTGAATCTTTTGATTGCCAAAGTAAAACATATCACATTCATTTTTTATTATGTTTGGTATAGTGTTGTAAGTTTCAAAAGAGAGGAGGCCTATCTCGTAATCATCGTCACTCAAATCTATAAATGGAAAAAAGTTTGCGGATAAAACGTTTGATTTAACCGACAGTGCCACCGTCAGACTCATTTTTGATATCTTAAACTCATTTTCATCCGTATTTATACAGAAATTGAAGAAACAAATGTCCGCAGTATGGTGTGCCCCATTTTTGATGATTGGTTCTGTTATAATATATCTTAATGTTGTTACCTTTCAAATAATTCAACAACTCGGGCTGGGGTCTCAAATTACCGAATGGATCGAAATATAAAACATTATCACCTTTTTTGACGAAGCATACCCAATGAGTGCCGGGGTGGTCACTTGTATCGAGATTAACAATCGCACTTTCATTCAGTCAGCTTTTGTTTGGTAGCGTATCAATCATGAACACTCCTCTAAAATTAGAAACTCCCATCGCATATGTTTTCAACTCTACGTCCGTTAAAGCTCTTGAAGGTAATAATGAGGATAGTCAAAAACCCTTTTCTTTGAGATATAATCCGTAACCTTTTCGATAAGGTTTTAAGTATAGGCCACTACCTATTTTCTGGTCTTCCATTTTGAGGTTATGTCTTTTCATCTCTTCGAATCTTTCTTTCGCATCTTTCGCTTCGTTAACTGCTTTGGCTATAGCAGACGCGCCTCCGGCCAGGTAACCGATTGCTGATAGCCCCGCCATTATAGGTACCAAAAGTGGTAAAAATCCTCCAGTTTTTGGTATTGGTAAAATTCTAGGTGAGCGAGGAATGTCACCGTATTTCTTTAAAAAACGTTTAGCTTTTGTCAAGGCTAATCGTGATGCTTTATTCAGAGATGACACATCATTTACACGCGCTGCATCGATTATATTTCTGAATTTGAGACTCTTCGTTTTCTTTTGATATTTTTCTTTTTTTAAAGAGTCGGTTTTTATTTAACTCTTTCTTCCTTCCGTATTTCAAATTATTTTTCATTATTAATCCAGCTCCTAACTTACCTTTAGCTTTCATAGCGTTCGTTACTGCCCAGGCAAATGCTTTTTCACTCGGAGACGAATCTTTAGCTAGAACCCTATGCCAAGCTTTTTCGGCGAGAATGCGATCAGCCTCTGACCTCTTATTGCTGTCAGGATATTTATGATAAATGATATCGTGTTCTTTGCACGCTCGATCTAGAGGGTTTATTCCTTCGTCTCCTCGATCTAAACGTGTTTTTAACTTTGTGCCAGGACCGCAAAAATGGTAACCAGGTAGGTGAGCTTCAAACGGGAGCCGATCTATAAGTTTGTTAATTAAACCTCTTCCTTCTTTAATCACTTTAGTCATACTGAAGAGAGGTTTTCATAGCCCGCTACTATTTATACCGTGAACAGAGTTGTACAGTATAAGACAAAAAAATGCGACTAGAACAGCAGAAGGAAAAAATTCAAATATTAGACGTTGTCCCGAGAGATCTGTTAAAAATAAACGAGACTAAGCGCCATGGACCTTTATTACCCGATAGTATAAGAGCGATAATTTGTGGCCCGAGCGGATGTGGAAAAACCAATCTTATGGTCTATTATTAGACCCGAAAGGACTCAAATTTGAAAATATTTACTTATACGGTAAAATGTTGAATCAACCTAAATATGATTATCTACGTTTAGTAGTGGAAAGAGTGCCACAGATCGGTTATAATACTTTCACCGCTTATGAGCACGTAATCAACCCTGAAGAAGCAAATGAAAACTCCATTTTTATTTTTGATGATGTCGCTTTGGAGAATCAGGATATCATACGCAAGTTTTTCTGCATGGGAAGACACAAACACCTCGATTGTTTTTATCTTACACAAACGTATACGAGAATACCAAAACATCTCATTAGAGATAACGTTAATCTTGTTATACTTTTTAATCAAGACGATCTTAATTTAAAACACGTTTATAACGATCATCTAAGCTCTCCTGATTTTGCATTCCAAACATTTAAAGAAATGTGTTACTTGTGCTGGAAGGATGACCCCCACGGATTTATTGTAATAGATAAGACATCACCTAGTTCTTCAGGACGATACAGAAAGGGTTTCGATACGTTTATAATTTTATAAAAAGAAGGGGGACATTAAGAAAAAATTCAGTTTTAAATATGAAGCGTTCGATACTACAAGATATCGTTTCAACAAGTAAACATTTGCGAAAAAAGTTCAAAAATCTCCGTGAAGAACTCAACAGATCTGATGAAGAGCTCAAGAGGACTTTGAAACCCATAACTGAACCTCTTTATCAGTTAACTTCTCATTTGATGAAACCTATGAAGGAGGAGCCGCAACAGGAGGATTTGATTAGCAAAAGTGTAAAAAAAGAATATGAAGATAAATTCACAAACGGAGCTGATGAAACTTCTTACGTCGAGCTAGAGCAAGGTCCGTCTTCATCAACTCCACTTCGTCATAAACAACTCTCGATAGAAAAAAAATTTTGATCAGATAATGATGATGATGATGGCGAAGAATCAGAAGATGAGAAAACAAAGTTAACTACCTCTCGAATGCAGGAAATATTAAAATCAACTCCAGAAGGTAGGAAAATATTACAATCGCGATTACAACTCTTCCAGTTTGGCCCAATGATATCTCCTTATATGGAAAAATATATTACCGGCGATACCGAGGATATGGATACGAGGTACGGTATCAGGATGCTACCTCAAGGAGGTATGAGCATCGGTAATTCAAAAGTTACAGTTACAAAAGACATCATCACTATTGGTGGTGAAAAAAATAAACAATATAAGGGTACTCCAGGTCTATACCAGTTATTATTTTTGAAAGAACCGAGAGGTTATAATCAGAAGGATTTAGAAGTTTATAAGGAAATTGTAGAGTTGACGAATACTCACAGACAACATTACAGCAAAGAAAAACCTTTAGCAAGTAATCGAGGATTAAAATACAAGAATATCATATCTCCATTATTTAAACCTAAAGAATCATTATCATCTACTAAAGGCAAATCAGGAAAAGGTTATAACTGGATGCAAGAAGGTGAAACTGTGTATGAACATTGGGACGATCCGAACGAATTAGTTGATCGGCTGAGACTTTTGCTAGCATCGACGTCGAGCGGTCATAAGGGGCATCAAAACGAGATAAATTCTATAATAGAGGAGCTTAGAGAAGCTAATATAATTTACTAGAATTCTGATTGCACACAGTAGTAACGCCATGTCCACTAACAAGTTTGGGTCTCACATTCAGAAAAAACAACACGCCCGAATTAAAAAAATTGAAGAAAAATTGAATCTCTTAAAGGGGGAAGCAAGATTTCAATTACTTCTCAAGGACTCTAATACTATAGATGCAGGAAAAAGACGGATCGTTAATATAGCAACAGGTATAGCTGGGAGCGATGTAGCCACTAAATTTTATGTCGACACACTCGCAGTGTATTATACAGATTTAAAAAACTGGCCTGGGAACTGGATTAATGGTAATCGTAAACGATTAGTGAAGTTCGCAGAACCAGTTGATGACAGAGACTTGACAACTCGAGGATTTGTCGAGAATACAGCACTGTGCATTCCCAAAAACAAATTTGGTGAAATAATTCACAATAAATACGACGCTAAATGCAGAACTATTTCAAACGTATCAGATCCTAAAGGAGAACAGGATGTTGTCACTTTGGCCTATGCTCTGAAAAATTTTGTAGCAAAGGATGGAAGGAGTAAAGGAAGCGATAGTAGCTGAGTTACATAAACCGACTCGTAAAAATTATCCCAGAAGAAAAACAATCTTAAAAGGTATCGATGATCTATGGCAAATCGATTTGGTAGAAGTTCAACCATTAGCAAGATTCAATAGAGGTTTCAAATATTTATTAACAGTCATCGATTGTTTTTCGAAATACGCTTGGGTTGAACCGGTAAAAAACAAAACCGGACAATCCGTTTCCACAGCTTTGAATATCATTTTCAAAAAAAGTTCCAGAAGTCCGAGAAATATTCAAAGCGATCATGGAAAAGAGTTTTATAATTCATTTTTTCAAAATATTATGAAAAAACGAGGTATTAATCACTACAGTACCTATACAACGAAAAAAGCTGCGATAATCGAAAGATTTAATCGTACTCTCAAAACAATGATGTGGCGTACCTTCAGTCTCAGAGGAAATTACAAATACCTAGATATTTTACCGGATATTTTAGAAAAGTACAATCATTCGGTTCACAAAACAACGGGTTACAGACCAATTGATGTCAAGTATTCACAAGATGAAAAGATAATTACAGATAGATTATATCCCCCCAGTAATATTATAAATATGAAAAAACATAAATATAACATTGGAGACTTTGTTCGAATTTCAAAAAGTAAAAGTTTATTTGCAAAAGGATACACTCCAAACTGGTCAGCTGAAATATTTCAAATTGTGAACGTTAAAAAAACAAGACCAGTCACTTACATCCTTGAAGACATGAAAGGTCAACCTATTTTAGGATCCTTTTACGAACAAGAAATAAATAAAACGAAACATCCCAACGTTTATTTAGTAGAAAAAGTATTGAAAAAGAAACGAGATAAATTGTACGTCAAATGGTTGGGATTAAATGAAAAAACATGGATACGTAAAAACGATGTCATATAACAAAATTCATACAATACGTAAACCATCATCGTTAACAAAATTAACGAACATTTTTTAACAATTATAAACGAACAAAAGGAATGATAAAAACAATTAAACATCAAACTCGTCGAAGAAACCAAAACATTCATCCTCGAGGTGGGGGAAATGGAGGGGGGCAAAGTGAAAGGACTCAGGCAGCTATATAAGACCGAGACCGTCAGGACGGCATGGGCTTGGAACTGACCTTCCTTCTTATTACACACACACACAAACACATACACTTTGTATGCATTTATTGATGATTTGATTTGATTGATTTATTTATTGATTTACTGACTGATTGCACACATTTTACTGATTGCACGCATTTACTGATTGCCCGATAGCGACCCCGCCTGCTGTATGCATTTATTGATGATTTGATTTGATTGATTTATTTATTTATTGATTTACTGACTGATTGCACACATTTTACTGATTGCACGCATTTACTGATTGCCCGATAGCGACCCCGCCTGCTGCTAGGTTAAAGGTTAAAGAATTTAAATCATCATTTAAGTTGCATTTATTGATGATTTGATTTGATTGATTTATTTATTTACTGATTGATTGCACACATTTTACTGATTGCACGCATTTTGATTTGATTGATTTATTTATTGATTTACTGACTGATTGCACACATTTTACTGATTGCACGCATATACTGATTGCCCGATAGCGACCCCGCCTGCTGCTAGGTTAATGGTTAAAGAATTTAAATCATCATTTAAGTTTTAATTTTAATGTTTCAAAATAATAGGTTAAAGGTTAAAAAAAGGAAAAGTTTAAAGGTTAATAAAGGGACCGGGTCAGTAACATTAAAAGGCTGGTTCTGGCCAGGGTGCCAGAACCGGCCTTTTTATACTACTTGCATCTCTTATTATGAAGCTTTCAGGATCAAATGCGAATAACTACAAAATTTCGAAAATTGACTTTTTCACATTTTTTGGTAGTTTAGTCTTTTGTCAAACTCGAAAACTTTATTAAACTCGACACTTTGTATTCTTATTTCTCATGGTTTTAGTCCAGTTCTGAATCTGAAGTTTCAGGAGCATAAAATTGATTGACTAAACTAGAAGAAAATGTAGAAAAGATAATTGTTAATATTTGAAGTTATCTTCTTGATCCTGACCACCTCATAAATTTGTTCGATACTATTCGATTTAGCTTAGCTAGGAACTGTTGAATCCCAAGATAAGGCCGGTGCATTCCATGATCCTGTTACAGTACCCAGGAAGAGGCAACAGCGACGGCGCGGTGAATGACTGCAATCGCTGAGGTTGCCGCTGCCGCGGCGCACAGTGGAACAAGCGTTAAGGAGGACTGGACATTCATTAATATCTCCGCTTCTGGTTCTCCTAGAATAAGGCTATTGCTACGGTTATAAGGTTGTTTGAATGGACTATTTAATTATATGATAAACAGGATCAGATCTTTTAGGGGAAACATGTAAAAATTCTCGATTTGATATTTCGATGTTAGATTTTTTTTTTTTTTTCTTAGCCCCTATAAGTTTGAAGATTTCTAATCTGGATTAGGATTAGGTTGGAGAGGAATCTCTTTTACTGTACTGCGCACATTTTAAGAGGAGGATGAGAAAACTGAAGGTTTTAATTTCTTTCTTTATTTCTTAACTTTGGATTAATAATTTATTATCTATCATTGTACCATTTATTGCACCTACATACTACGAGAATAGGTACAATACAGTATTCTATGGAAAGACAGATACACAGGTATTAAATAAAGTTATACAAAGGAAAAAGTAACAAACCAAAACATTTAATCATTGAACAAAATTAATATAATAATTGATAATTACTTTTATTAGTCAATATACTAGGTATAATTGATGCATCAAAATTATAATAAATGTAGGTGCCTATATAAAATTGTTTAATTTAAATAATGATCACAATTAAACCAAAATTAACAACTTCATTTTAATTAGGATTTGTTTTTCTTTATTCTAAGTAACAATTAGTGATTGAGCTTCTGGTAATAAATCACATTTAATGTTTATTATTTTCGGTCTAAGAGTCGAAATTAAAGGATCCGAATTGTCATCAGATTTGAATCTTTTTTTCATGGCAAAAGCGAACATATCTGAACATTTTCTAAAACTTTCCGTATGTCCCCGTCTTTGTCAATCGGATAATTGTTTGAATGATTGAGAACGAGATGGTATAGTTGTGGCTGTTAATGATGACGATGAAGGTAGGTCCTGGCTAACATCTTCAAGAACAATGAAATCCAAATTCAACCAGTTTTCATGTTTCTCAAGAAAATAATTGATATTCCTGTGGGACGAAATCCAGCGAGAGTACAAGCTACCGCTGAACTTCCTTAATTTCTCCCGTAAGCAGAACTTTGCGGTATTTGAAATTTGTTCCAGTCCAAACGAAGTAATCTATGATTTCAATGCCAGGTCATAATCTTTAAAACTTATATGATTAAATTGAAAAACTTGACGATTTGTTGTAGAAACTATTGCACCTATGTCGTTCAAATACCACATACAAACTGAGTTTCATTGTTAATATTATTATGTTAGATAAGGATTATTTGGATAAATGAGTGTAAACAAACATTGGTAAACCAAAGAAAACTTGGGTAAAGTAGACGCCAATATCAACAGAAATTATTTTAAATTAATTCTCAAGGCCCAGAAAAAAAAGAAAAAATCATTTTCTCTGAAAATAGCACCTAGTAGCAGAATCCGATTAATGGAAAAAAAACTTCAAACATTCTAGTTATTTACTGTGAAGGTAGTTTTTTGGGCGATTGTCGCAATTAATTATTTTAGTTTTATCCCCCAATTTTCACCGAAAAATCCAAGACGTATGAAATAATCCCAAGTTTTGTTTGCCTAAAATATCTTATTATGGGTGAGTTGTTTTCCAGTAGGTGCACGATTAATTTAAGACATTACCACAAACTGTGGATTTCTTTAAAAATATGAGACTTTTTAGAAAAATTTATATTTCAATTCAGATTTTTTCATTTGATTTGATTTCACAATTAATTTATCTATGGATTTTGTTGAGAAGAAGTATAAAGTATAATTGAAGATCGAAATAAAGGACAAATTTAGTTATTAGAGAATTGGTCCAATGTCCAACAAATGCGTTGACTCGTTCCACTGTGCGGCGCGATGAATGACTGCAATCGCTGAGGTTGCCGCTGCAGCGGCGGTCACCTGGACCCAGCGAATCCTTAATAACCAGCTTCCTCAGGATCATCCCGGCATTGTGCTCCGACTTGGCTCCTTTGTTGGCTCTCCTGCCGTCATAGGATTAGCATTACTTATTAATTTAGCCCATTGACATTGTTATCATAATGGTCCAGCTAGGTAATAGATCCTTCAACTATTTATGGTATACATATATAATATACACGTAGATAGGAACTAGTTCAAAAATTACGTGGTCCTGAATTGTTAATCCAGGAATCGTCAACTGAACTGTCTCTGTGTTGAAGTTATTCGGAGTGGCAAGGTGTATATTGAAGTGAAAATTCCTTTAGCCGGGTTTATACAATTTCATTTAATCAACTGTAGTGTAAAAGTTAGAATTTCATTTATCTAAGAATAATTATATTTAACTAAAAAATCATTTAATAATTGTGCTATTCATACTAATAATAACATATAGGAAACATAATATCGGAAAATTTTCAATTAAGGTTAAATTAAGAGTAAAAGATTTGCAATGGGAATACTCCTTTTGAGTTTTACTGAGTCCTAATAACCAAATTAAGTCTTATAATGCAATTAAATATATATATATATATATATATATATATATATATATATATATATATATATATATATATATATATATTATAAGGCTGTGTTGTGAAATATGCTTATGGTAAATCTAGCCCAGAAACGAAAATGTTATTGTTTATTCATTTAATGTCACTTTAAAGTGTTATGGCTAATCGGACTGTGCTACAGTGAAAGCCCTAAATTTTGCCCATCTAAAAATAGCACCCAGCCCCTATAAAGTGGGTACCAAAAATAAGGTGGAAAATCTGGTGGTTGGGTGTGATCTAGGACAAATCACCTCTCTGCATAACAATTATCCAAAAAATACTATAGTATCTTACGGATAATTTTGTATTATAATTTCCAAGTATCGTTTTCAATCTATTTCTACATATCGCCCATAATAATATAAACTGGTACTAAAATTGTCTCAGTGTCTACAATCATAAGAATATATCATATGTTACAACGGTCCTGAATATATGCATTACTCAGTTATTTAAACTAGTTTTAAGTGTGTCAAACTATGTTTAAATGTGTGATCTGTCGTTGAATAGTACTATTTGCGTCTCCGATCGATTTGAATGTAAATATTAAAAAAGAACTATTTATTCAAAATCAAAAATTATTCCATATAATTAATGAAATCTATAAATAAATTTACTAGTGTTCATTAGGGCATGAAGTCTTCCCTCACTCTGAACTATTATGCGCTGACCCTTAATGGTCTAGGGCCAAGACGTTGGGTTCATTTAATAACTTCTGAGCACAACCCGTATCACTTTCTCGTTTAGAAAATTACCAATAATATCTAAAATATTTTTATAAAACATCTAGATTTTCCCAATTGTTTTGTTTAGATCTTTAATAACAATTTAGGGCTAAGTTTAATCTTGAATAAACCATCTCATTGAACAACCGTGGAATTGTACGATCTTTAACAAGTATTGAACCAACCAATCATTGGCTGTTATGACACAGTATTTGTTTTTTTATTTGGTCGTACCCTCAGTTTTTCCCACAATGATAAAAACCAATTCTACTCAAGTTGTCTCAATCAATGTCTACATTGATGACGATAAAAGGATTACGAATATCGAAGGATGTGCTTGCACTGGCAGTGTGCTGCCGTAGTCCCCATCCGATCTGGACTGTACTCCCCAGATACTTTGAGGTCTGTCAATATTTTCCTTTAATCAATTAACTGACCAATTATCCAAGTTTGACTTCTTGTAAATTATTGGCAAGCCCCGGGCAGCTCCTCCAAGTTCAAGCAACTAATTCACTCCCCGTTGGCTCCGCCTTAGTTCTCTATCAGCAATTCTTGATCAACAATGACTCCTTCGATGAATAGTCCGTTATTATTACTGACTTTCGCTTTTCAGATCGATGACGTTGCCTTGCTCATTGTTACATTCATACATTTTTTCAATTTAAAAATCCGTTGACCCGGCAGGGGTGAAACCTTAGACCTCTCCAATATTTTGTACCTTCTACAATAGTTGTTTAGTACAATTGTTTTTACTAATTTAACTTTCCGTTATATTCCTTAATAGGGGTTCAGGATCAATTGCGGATTACTCCAAAGCAATGCTTTATGCTCTCGAAAATGCACAGCCGGATTAAAACCATGAGAAATAAGGCAACGATTTTTTTTTCTTAGCCCCTTGGCTTTTATTATTTTTTTATAATAATATGTTAATATGATATATGGAGTATCTTTTGCTTCACCATTATACATTATAAAAGAGGAATTTAGATAAAATTTTCTGGTTTTCAATTGCAAGATTGGAGTGGGGGTCTAGAAATGGTACTCACTAGTTCTTTGTGATTGGAGTTAGTAGTTTACTCAATCAATGTTGAATGTCTGTACATGTTTTGCCAGCGCTGAGGTCGGCCTATCGGTGTAAGTGTGTTTTTGAATAGGGGGTTCGTGCAGTGTTGGAGCCTATAAAATAACTTGATATGCCTTCTTTTGATGAAGTCCATAACCGTCGGGAATCCGAGGGTGTTGTGTAATGTCTGATTTCTCCTTTGTAGAGAGGTGTGCCTTCCTATACGCCTCAGTATACGGTTTTGAAATTTGTTGGGCCTTTTTGAAGTTGTGGATGAAATATCATTCAACATAGCCGCCATAAAGGAGGCACTAATGCAGCGAGAATCGTTTAGACTTAAATGATCGACTAAACATGGTAAAATGGTGGTCACGAGCTTGTGCGGTATGAGGTACTCGTTAATGATAGTTGTTTATATGCGTTATCGTAACTGGATAGGTAACATTAAGGCCTCCCACTGTAACATCGTCTCATTATCTATAGTAGCATAAAGTCGAATAAAATCACATTAATAAGCTGAATTCAATATGGAATATATTTCGATTGCTCTCTAAAAGAGCTCAGAAGAGATATATTACATTCCGCTTAACCTTTTCAATCCCTTTTATTCAAAGCTACAAAAGGTTTTTATAATTCTCCTAAACCTATATGCATGAACTGAAATGGTTGTCTTTGAGTGCTTTAAAGGTTTTATTATCTGTGAAATTAAATGCTTTATTTGATACGTTGAATGAGATATGGTATTTAGTTAAAAACCTGGTGCACGCAAGATACTATAGTGTGTATATATATATGTCTATAATTTTTTTCTTTTTCCTCTAATTTTATTACTGTTTTTATTTTTCTTCCATTATTTTTTTATTGTTCTGCCTTTCTTAATTATTGTGTATATATATATATATATATATATATATATATATATATATATATATATATATATATATAACTTAACGAGATCGAGACACATTAATTAAAAAAAAGGAAAGGTTTAGAAATGAGAACGCACAGAGAGATCGGTTATAACTGACTTTATTGATAAACTAATCCTTCTTATATACTATCTGGGAGTTGTTTATCTTCTCAGTAGGATTAAGCTCTACTATTACCCGACTATGGCACTTAACTCCCCCCCTCCAGTTTCCAGACACTTTTGGAAACTAAAGGAAGGACCAGTCCAGGCGAGTAGCAGAGCTGGCTCCTGTACAACACTACAGCTCCCAGACACACACAATTACAGTATGTACAAATAAATACCATACAATGGTAAGATACAGCCACAAGGATAAAAAACCAACCAAAACCACACCCGAATGATTGTTGTCCTCCACAACAGATATGAGAAAAAGGAAAAACAAAAATAGCTACTAATAATAATAAGAAAACGAAATTTTACACTTATAGCAATACAACACTTTCTTGTTCCGCACATTTTAAAACTCCACTGGCGTAGGCGAAGGCACCCCAGACCCCAGGGGAAATTTCAGCTGTTCACTATGGACCGTCCGCCGCCTCCTGGGGTCCCCTACACTTTCGATAGTGACTGTGTTGTGTTCCCGGATGACTACAACACGGAATGGCCCCTCGTATCGCCGTGGCTCCTTACCCCTATTAGACCCAATTCTCCTGTAGACGATGGCCCCAATTTTGAGTTCCCCCGAGCAATCGCGGACTCTCGCATTTTCCCTAGTAACTCGGGTTCGTTTTTAACTCACGATCCTTCTTCGCGCTTTTTCCCACGCCTCTCGAACCCGCACGTGGTTCGCGACAATGTCACGCGCTGCGTCGTTACCTTCAATCGTACCCTCGGGATCCCGACTGGGCCCGCGAATCCCAAACAACACCTCAAAGGGAGAGAACCCCGGCTGATAACACCGACTCTGCTTCCTTGCAGTGAATCAGGCGAGCCATAGCGATCTTCCTGAAAACGTCGATGGTAGTGAGCCACGTAAAACCCTTCCAAGTGAACGTGTCCACTTGCAGATCGCGGAGAGGCCGGTCCCCCGTAGGTGTTTCTTCTTGTACGGCTTGCGGTGGGTGGCGTTCGTACTTCGTAGTCATGCAGACCTCGCATGACCCTATAATTTCTTGGATCGTCCGCCGCATACCCGACCAATAATAGCGCCTTCTTAGCGCCTGCAGAGTCTCATTGACCCCCCGATGGTTGGTTTTGCCCACGTGGTAGGCCCCTGTCACTTCCTTCTGTCGGCCGCCGTCCCTGATGGTCTCCACCATGATCCTGCACCGGATGAAAACGCGATCCCGGATTTGATCCGTTTTCCACACATGTCGTATTTTTTCCCATATTACTGCGTTACCCACGTAAAGGTGGTGGGTGTGTCCCGGCTTAGAAGCGTCCTTGAGGGCCTTACATGCGAGGTCCAATCGCACCCCTGGTTGCGACTAGATGACATTGACGCGAGACCGCCCGTAACGCAGATACTCTATTGCCAGCATGCCTGACGTCTTCGTCTTCCAGATTATCTGCCTCGGTTTGTCATTAACAATTTCGTCAATTTCTTCTAAATCCCCCGGTCTCTCGTCTGTAGAGCTCTCCCTTTCTGACGACACCTCTTCTCTTCCCGCTTCCGTGGTAGACCGTTCTCCTTCGCCCTCCGACGACCAATCCTGCAAAAACTGCCGGATATCTCCCGATGGCCCTGCGACGTCCTCTTCGATAGCATTCACCATGAGTGCCCGCGACAACCAATCGGCGACTACATTTTCCTTCCCAGGTTTGTAGACGACATCCATGGAGTACTGGCTGAGCTTCTCTTTCCAGCGAGCCACTCGAGCGGACGATTCTTTCAGCTGACCCACCCACTGTAGCGGCCGGTGATCCGTCTGGACCCGGAACCGTCTGCCGAATAAATATGGTCTGAAATGGTCGATTGCCCAGACAATGCCAAGTAACTCCCTCTCCAACGCGCTATATCTGGCTTCAGCATCGGACAGTCTTCTGCTCGCATATGCTATAGGCCGGTCCCCCTGGTCATGTCCCTGAGACAACACCGCCCCTAAGGCGTACTCGCTGGCATCGGTAGTCACAACGAACTGCTTGGTGAAATCTGGAAACGCTAGCACCGGCTCCCCCGTCAAGTGCTCCAGACATTTCTTCAAGTTGTCCTCCATGACCGGTGTGACAACTACGCGCGCTCCCTTTTTTAACAAGTTATTAATGGGTACCAGATACCGCGCCATGTCTGGAACGAAACGTCTGTAGTAATTAAGGGCCCCCAGAAGTCTTCTAATGCCTTTCACGTCCCGGGGTATCACCATCTTGGTGATCGCTTCCACCTTGGACTTATCCGGCCTAACTCCTTCCCGAGACACCGTGTGCCCTAAAAAATTTATCTCCGTTCTACCCAGCACGGACTTCTCCGGAGACAGTTTCAGCCCGAATTCGCGAACCCTCGTGAAGACCTGCCGAAGGTGTTTCACATGTTCGTCCTCCGATTTACTAAACACAAGCAGGTCGTCCATATAGACCTGGCAAATCCCCTCATCTACACCCCTGAGGAATTCGTCCATCAGCCTCTGGAACGTGAGGGTCGCATTCTTTAGTCTAAACGGCATTCTCGTAAACTCGTAATGTCCCTGCTCGAACGTGAAAGCTGTTTTCGCCTGATCCCGGGGATGAAGTCTGGTTTGGTGATACCCCGCTTTCAAATCCAACGTGCTAAATATTACAGCACCGCTTAATCGATCTACGATATCGTCGAACCGGGGAATTGGATAAGCTTCGTCCTTCGTATTTTCATTTAACTGACGGAAGTCCACGACCACTCTATATTTCTCGTCCCCTGTCACACTCTTCTTCCTTACCGTCCACAGGGGGCTATTAAACGGGGATGAACTATCGACGATGATTCCCTGTCGCTTTAATTCATCTAATTCTTCCCGGATGTGCTGTCTCAGCGCCTGGGGATACCACTTCTCCTTCACGTACGTGGTCTTCTCCTGTTTTAGCGGAATTTCGTGTACCGTCCTTCCCGTGACACCTAATACCCCCCCCCCCTTCCTTATAAAAGATGTCCCGGAATTCCTTCAGTAATAGGTTCCTCCACTCAACTACCCTAGTCACAGCCCCCACCCGAGGACCTCGCACCGCCCGATGCCTCGCGTATGACTTACCCCCCGAGCGTAACGAACCACCTACCTCGTTTATTCTCTACCTTCGCGCCCACCCGCTCTAACAGGTCGCACCCAACTATGGCCTGATACTCCCTGGGCAAACTCTCTACTACATGCACCTGCAGGCGCGCTCCCGTTTTCCCCCACTCGCTCAATCCCATATCCGTTTCGCCCATCACTCTACATGGCCCTCCTAAGGTTAACAGCCTACATTTGCATCTCCGGATCTGAAGTGCCTCCCCCTTACCACACAACTTCTCCGCTGCTGTTTTTGACAACAAGGTACTCGAGCTCCCTGTGTCTACAAGGCACTTCACTGCACCGTACGTCTTAATAATAGGCAACCAATTTTTCAGCTTACCTTCCAAGTTATTTATGACGCAAGCTCGGTCGCCACTCTGTGAGCACCTTCCTCATACGGCCGCCTGCTTCCGTCTCGTTGTTGCCGTCCGCCGCTGACCCACCTTTTGTTGACGATTCCAGCTGCTGCTCACACTGCCCTCGCCACTGCTGCCTGGTTCCTCCTCCGTCTCTGATGATCTCGAGACACTAGATGTGTCCCTCGGGGACCCACCTCGTCTGGCCGAGTACCTCCTTTTCCGTAGCTCCTGTGCATTTACTTCCATTGGTTCTGCTTGATGTCCCTCCTTTCTGCGAAAGATGTACGGACATTGTCTGGCAAAATGCCCTTCCATCCCGCACTCGTAACATCTGGACCGTGGACATTTTGCTACCAGATGGCCCGCCTTGCCACACCCGTGGCACTTCCTCTCATCCTTCTTTGGCCTATTCTTCGACTTTGGCAGCCAATTTCTTTTTTCAGCCGTGAATGGTTTTTCTCTGACACTTGTTCTTCTACCCGGAGTCGCAGAAATTCTTGGTCGATTCGCCGAGACCCTTGTCCACTCAGGCTCATCTAACTCCATCCTGTAGCTCTCCTCTTCTCGGGCCCCTGTATCCACAAGATTCTGAGCGCATTCAAGGCACGTTTTCTCGATAGGAAATCCTTCCTTTTTCCCTAACTGCCTCGCCAACTGCACCTTCCAGATCGTGGACAGGAATAGCATTCGTGCGTCTGTCTCTTCCGCTGATACGATCTCTCTCATTTTTGCATTTAATTTTTGATACCGCTCCAGCATGACTGCAGCGTATTGACCCGGTGTCTGCCGGCTCTGCCTCCGTTCACAGAACATTTGAAAAATGTCCTCCTCGATCGTCCATCTCCCTCCTCCATACGCCTTCTTCAACCTTTCTTTAATCACTGCCCATTCAGTCTCCTCATCGGCCTGAATTAAGTTCAGCACGCTTCTCCGGACACGCCGTGCCAGGGCCACTCGCAATCTCTTTGCATCCAGTTCTTCTAGAAAATCCGCTGCCACCTGGGATTGAATGCCTGCCATGATTCCATCTCCACCTTTGATAAAATGATTGAGTTCCCCGACATCGCCGTTGAACTTATCCAAATCAGAAATTTCTCTCCTGATGTCTTGCGCGTTGGCCTTCCGTAATTTCATTTTTTCTAATTCATTAGTTTCTTGCGCAATTCTATTAGCTTCCTGCCTCGCTAGGTCTGCCCGCGCTAATGCTAAGGAGGAAGTTACCTGAGGTTGGAGTTCAGGGATCATCTGCTCCGCCTGTGGGGGATCTAGCGTCAAGGTCGCAGGCCTCAGGATGCTCGGAGCCTGATCATTCATGTTGGCGCACTTAAGTACTATTCACAACGAATGGAAAGATAGCACAACGAACGAGATAACGAAAAAAAATTTCTTTCCTATGCTTTTAATCCGTGTCCCGGGTTTCGGCACCACTTAACGAGATCGAGACACATTAACTAAAAAAAAAGGAAAGGTTTAGAAATGAGAACGCACAGAGAGATCGGTTATAACTGACTTTATTGATAAACTAATCCTTCTTATATACTATCTGGGAGTTGTTTATCTTCTCAGTAGGATTAAGCTCTACTATTACCCGGCTATGGCACTTAACTTATATATATATATGTATATATATATATATATATATATATATATATATATATATATATATATATATATATATATATATATATATATGTCTATAATTTTTTTCTTTTTCTTCTAATTTTACTACTGTTTTTATTTTTCTTCCATTATTTTTTTGTTGTTCTGCCTTTCTTAATTATTGTGTATATATATATATATATATAGTGATTTTTGTCCTTAGTTTTAGCCTAAGGTGGGGTTTAATGAATGAACATAAAATATTATTACGGTCACAGATAGAAAGACGGACGGAAGAGATTGACGTCTTAAGCCCTTTGGCGGAAGAGATTAAGATTGGATTGGAACCATCTCGAAGATCCTAGAATGGTGCGTCTAGAAGGTTTGACCTTGATATAAATACCACGCCGCGAAGCAGCTGTCAGTAGTAAACCGGACAGGGTAATAAACTTGTGTCAGTCTGTTGAGTGTAATAAACCGATTCTGTTTATTACTGTGTGTCAATTTGTTATATTTGGAGATTCTTACGGTCCGTGGACTTTAATTAGTGAACTGTAAGTGTTACTTTGTAGTTATAAGCGTAATTTTATTATATTTGGACAAATTTATGTAACTAGTTAAGCTATTTCGTCGGAGTAATACCTTATATTATTTTAGTTATTAAATAGGCCTAGGTTATAATAAATATTTAGAATATTGTTATTGTAAATTTGATTGTAACTTCATTGTATTCTTTTTATTACTTTGTTAATAAATATTAGTATCTTGAATTTAGGAGTAGTTTAATTCATTTTAACATCCAGTAGCTCGTAACAATATGATGGATCTACTTGATGAATACCTTTAACATGGGTCGAGGCTTTGAGTTTATATGAATTATTTCAATTGAATGAATTATTTTTCGAATAGGCACTCAGTCTTCAACTCTATGCAAAATTTCTTCATTATTGCAAGATTTTTTCCTTCCACTCTTTTGTCCAAGCCGTCTTATTTATAGGTTCTTTCTGAAAACACATAGACTTCTGTAGTTTTGTCTTTGCCTTTTTGGACTTCTCCAATTTTAGCAACCTCAAATATTTGATAACTGATTTTTTTTAATATCAATAAATTTTGGCTGGCACTCGGATAATTTTCTATGCCAGATTATTATTCAATAAATTATCATTAAAAATTTTTCGGTATAAGCATTCTGAAATCTCCCAACAAATCCACTGTTTATTAGTTATTTAACAATTTCGAAGGTCGATTTCAATTAAAAAAACATGTGTCAATACAACCCATGGAGGGTTTTGAGTTCATTAGATAGTGTTTCTTAACTATGTGCAAGGATTTGTTCGAGATCACGGTTTTCCCAATTAAATAAAGGTACCTACTGTAAAGACACTGGGTGAGCTACAGGAGAACGTTCAACCACGGCTGTTAACACATTAAATAATTTATACCTCACCGCTGGATTTGAATATAGAACCTTCTGTGCAGCAACTCAGCGCTCTGCACCGCGATAAACCACCTATAATATTTCTTTTATTAATAAAATAATAACAATTGTGACGGTTTATTAAATTAGTACGTTCAATGTATTTCCAATTCTTTCTATGTTGTGGGTTTCGTTATCAGTCCTGTTTCTACTTCTGTCTTTATGTTGTTGCAAGAAATCCATCTTCAATCGTCACGACCATCCCTCAATTCTTTCAGTGAACTGTGTCTTTTTTAGAACTCTCATTCCTAACTTTACTTGCTCGCTTAAAACTTTCCAGCTTTCCGCACCATCGTGCGAAACTGATTGGAATATTGTTCTAAAGACCTGGAACTTCGCCTGAGTGCTTATTTTTTTATCATTTCTATAATTCAATGATAGAATTGATCTTAATAGTTATCGTTATACACATAACAGTTGTGATGTGAATAGTTATGGGAGAATATTTTTTGATCTTTTTACTAAACAAATATTACCTCCTGTTATCGTTTCATTATACAAATACAGGTTACCGGCACTATTTGCTATAACATGTTTTTCTTTCTTAATTTGTTATTATAATGTCATCCCTACCGAGAAAACAGATACAATGTTCGCTCAACTAGAGTGTGTGCATGCAATCCGTATATTATTATTATTCCAAATTGTTAAAGGAGGGAAGGTCATGCCTAATCGCCTCTTCTGCCTCTTTGCAAGATCGAGATTATTAACTGATTATATCTGGCAATATAGTATATTTATTTTTTCGTAGCATTACTCAAAATCTAAACTTTTTTAGAAAATAATTTTCTAATAAATTGAAATGCAATTCAGATTTTTTCAGGAAATGAACTGTATAAACTTGTACTGTATTGTGCGTTTGTAGACCCTCGTGGAATCCACCCAGTCTCTATTTATATAGGCTTATGTGGGTACTATTAATTAGGTAAAAATCTCTCTGATTGAGGGTGATCTTGTAACAAGTCGCCTCCCTACACAACCGTTGGCGTAGAAAGTTTCTAGCTCATATAAATTCAAACCCTGTATGTAATTAATTGTATAGGATGATTTTTTTAAGATAATACTTTTTTAAATATTATTTAGTAAACATGTGAATTGGATTTGTAAAATAAAATAAAAATATATCGTACCGTATCCTGATCTAAATCGGAATCATGACCAATTAATTTGATTATTACAGGTCTATTTAAGTGTAACTATACAGAGTGGGCGGCATGTTAACATAGCTACGTGATTGCAATAATTGAGACTATTCGTTTAACCTGCTAAACATATCTGCAACCTCTGTGAATAAGTGGTCCAGTATATTGAAATGGAATCGTGTCATTATCGTAGTTTTCAAGCAAACCCCCCGATTCACTAGAAAATTAGACGATCCCACCTAATTTTAGAGACAATTCAACTTAACAACTTACTCGTCGGAGCTGTTGGTATATAACGTTCTCTTTCAGAAGAACAACGTTATACTTAAAAAAAAATTAATTTTTCTATTGTGGTATTTGAAGGAGAAATATAAAAAGGTGGTGGTGAAGCAAAGCATTCCTATTGTAATGATAGTCTGAAAATTCATTTATTAACCACTAGTTTTCAAGTTGTATAAGAAAAAAAAAACATGTTGGAAATGGACTAACGACAGATACTTCCTTCCTGAATTAAGAAGCTCCAACCAATACATCTGCTACTGAAAGACGACTAACTCAAAAAAGCCAAATTTTGTGTTATGCCGTTATTATTTTGAAGGATCGATAAATAGCAACAGATCTAAAACTAAATTCATTGGAGATCAGTTAAATATTTGTATAATAATATTGACGATTTAAAAAAAAGGAAACTTTATTGTTAATTGTTGTCGGACATGACTTACAGATTTCGGAAATAGTATAAATGAAACTGTACATTCTTGAAGTGAAAATTCCTGAATTAGCTACGTGAGAAGAGACTGGAAGTAGAAATTGAATTGATTCCTTTATTGGTGCGCCTTAATCTGGTGAGGCCACAGCCCACGGCATCGCCTCAATCAAATACATGACAGCCTCTTCGCTTACAGAAATTCTTTTTCTGTCTAAATGTCATCTAACTGTTATCTTTGTTATTACTAATGTCCAATACACTACAAGTAAATTATTGTTCATATATTTTAATTACTTATAAAACAATAAAAACGCATCTATGAAGATAACTGTACTGTACTAAGGTGCGGGAGAGTTTCCTGCGATGTAGTGGTTAGAATAACCCAAAATAGGGAAGAAACCTGGCGGTTGAGCGTCATCTAGGACAAATCACCTCCCTGGATAACTTTTGCCCAAGAGAAAGTGCAGTTTCCACAACGTATTGAGCCCAAGACTCTTCATGGCTTGTAGTGGTACGGGTTTTTATTTTTTTATAGAGTAAGTGAAAGAAGTATCATGCGTGCACCAGATTTTTAATTAAAGTCCATTAATCAACTCAATGGTAATATGTCTCATTCGAGGTACCCTATAAAACATTTAATTTTACAGATAATAAAATAATCCCAACGCTCTACATGAGTTGTAATAACTTTTTTTTTTATTTACTTTCCAATACATTAGAATTAAATTATTGTATTATTTCGACGGTCCTTAAGTTCAAAGCGACAGGTCAAAAATTGAAATTATAGGAAAACGTAATGAAAGTTCATTCTTCATTACGCTCTCTCCTGTAAACCTCAGTTTTCGACATGTCGCTTTGTAGGTCATCATGCTTCTTATAGTCTGTTGCATCTTATGTACCTCATGTACAATCCTATCTTTAATGAATTAAAAAAATAAAATAAAACAGTAGATTAAAAATAAATCAGTAGACAAAAAATATTTTTCGTAAGTAGATTAAATAATGCTGTAAATAAAGTTGTTGGCTCTATTTTATTAAAGCTGTATTGCTTTAAAAGATACTGACAGTCCATTAAAAATTATTCGCTGTCTACTTGCAGAAGAGCGTACAAAAAAAAAATTAATAAGATCCTGTTTGAGGTAACATCTGGATTGGCGTAGCCAACTGTGAATTCTGCCACTGTTTTTAAATTGTTCTCTGAATCAGGCAAACTAGCTGTAGTTAACGCCACACCGGAAAATTTCTAGTATACCGGTTAAAGCCGCTTCAGAAGCCATCGTGTTCCTTAAAAGATATAACCTTGCCTTGCCTTTATTTTTTAAAATTTTTATGAATACTATTTCTGTCCTGTCGTCACCAGAAAATCTTCAAAAGCATACTTTAAAAACTTCTAATTATTTTGCTGCGTTTTTCATTAATTAATTAAATTTGGCGGCATCTTAAAAATTTCTATATAAATTAATAAATAACTCTTGTTTCCGCTAGGGTTGTTTTCTGGGAAAAACATCCCAGGTTTGAGAATTTCAATTCCCAATTTAAAGACATCTTTTACCATCAGAGATATTTTTACTTATTACTTATTGTTATTAAATAAAAATTATACAATCTCTTTGCTCAGGCAAATAATCGTTATTTTTTGTAATATGTTAATGTAAAAATAAAATAATATTAACATTCCAGATAAATCATCCACATTTTATTGATTGAACCATTCTATTTAAGTGATAAACTATTTTTTTTTTCTGTTTCAGGTAAGTTTCAACGATCAAATCAATTGCATTGTGGTTTTTCTGCTTTATATAATTGTGAGTACAAGTCTTCAACCTTATAATTATTCATTAGTAAGTTTTATTATTGTAATAAAACAAAGAGCACGGTTTATTTAATTAAGCATTTAAATGATTGTTTAAAAAGTAATTATTTAAAAATTTATTGATTGTTTAGGTGATTTATATGTTTGCAAAAGCCCGTATTACATTTTTCGGTTTTTATCTCTTGTAAAGATTAGGATTAAATTCCACAACTTTGTATGCATAAGACAGCATTGCTCTTTTTTATTTTTTTTACTCTTTATGTACAGCACATTTTATCCAATGGTATTTTTAAACAAATGGGCCCTGTTCTAACTAATTTTCTAACTATTAATATTGAAAATTCAAGCCTATCTAGTTATTTAGACTAATAAAAAATATGGGTTTCGTTAGTAAGGTCTTAAGGTTTGAAAAAACATCAATAAATTAAATTTTCAAATTTAAGTTATTAAAACGTTAACTTATTATGTAGCTGTCTTATTTTTAAATTATTCAACTTTTCATTTATCCTTTATTAACAATTTTATTTTTAAGAACTACAATTTTTTAAATTAAAATTTATATAAGCTTTTGTAAAAATATGTAAAGTTTTGTTAATATTTTTTTCTTAATCGGAATACATTTTTTACATCAGCTATTCGATAGTTTTTAATTTATAATGTGTGTAAGCATAATTTAAAGTTTTTCTTATAAGAAAATTAAAACATGAATCATAATAAAGTAAAAATATTAAAAAAATAATGTTACATTCTCGATTATTTTTTTCTCATTAAGACCAACATTTATTGTCTGGGAGCTGAAGCGGTAAAATTTGATTTAATTTATATAAAAGGCTCACAGTTTTAGAACAATTATTTTTTTATAGAAGAAATAAAAATAGACTGTTATTTAAAAGCTGCTGTAATATAAAATCTTGCCCCATGCAAATAGAAATACTATAGTATAATATACTATTACTATTAATATACTATTAAATACTACTATAATAATAATAATAATATATAATATTAGGTACAAATTACATAATTATCAAGTAGGCAGTCGTTAAAAATTGATTTTCATTTAAAATAACATATTTTTTACTTACTTTTTAGTAGCTTTTTAATGAAAAGGGAATTACGAGTATTTTTCATTGTTAGTGAATTTATAATAGCATTTGCCTGACAAATCTGTCATCTTGCAGTTAGTATTTTATATTGTTTACATAGCGATTAGTTAAATAACGCATAAGATTAGAATTACTAAGATGCTTCTCTTATTAATTAGACACAATCATATATTCGGGTAGGATCGAGACCGTATATATCTATCAATACATAATGTCCTGTTTGCATAATACATAGTACGACAATACTAATACGCTCCAAAAGTTGATTTCTCAACGACAATTTTTATCTTCCAATCTAATTAGGAACAGAGTAACCACATTTTAGACTCTATTATAGAAACTAAGTGTACCCGGGATAGCTCTCTGGAACAAGGAGCAGATCCACGGTTGGTATAAAATAATTAAAAACAAATGATCAGTCAGATTAAGAATCACTTATCGTGCCCCCTACCATACATTAGACAAAATTAAATGTTCTCTGCTAGTCATATTACTAGGTTAATATGGAAAGTGGAATACAAATGGATCTCTCTTCTTTTTATATGAATATTGAACTAGCGTATACATATTTTAACTGCGGAGAAGATTGTGTGTGTGAGGTTCTTATTGTTTTTTTTTACAACCTTTTAAACTGTAAAAGGATTATAATCGTGAAAATATTCGATTTTCAGATTTCAAAAAATGTATTTTTCGACACGGTTTCAGGGATCAATCGTCTGATGAGAATTTTCATAAAAATTATATTCGGTGGAATAATGATTTTTTTAAAAAACTTTTACAGGGTGATTTTTTAGCAACTTTCTTTTTGACAAACTGCTATTTTCGTGCAATATGTTACTGTTATAGGTGTTCAGTTGGTCTATAATTAAACCATGAATCGACTTACAAACGGCCAACGCTTGCGGATTATTAAATTTTATGATCAAAAATTGAGAACTTCGGTAAACAGTTTATTTCACTTTTGGGGCCGGTCACAGAACACAGAAGGGGCCAACCAACAACCAACTAGAAGCGGCATGCCATGTACGGCGAGTGATGCCAACCTCCCACTGGTCCCCCCCATTCTTTCCGCCCCCAGCAAGTGGTGCAGCGCTAAGTTTACTTCTCTTACTTAGATCGTGTACTTCTGTTTACTTACGTATTATTCAACATTGTATTATCTCATGGTGTCTTTGTGTTTTGTATAGTTCTTGATCTGATCACTGAACGTTCTATTTGGCAAAATGCCTTGTTGTGTTGCATTTCGATGCAGCTCAAAGAATGCCGACAAGTCTTTCAATCCTCCTCTCACCTTTTACCTGTAAGTTCGAAACCTAACTGTTAACTATATATAATAAATAAATGTACCACAAAATGTAATATTTTCATAGTTCACTTAACCCTCCAAGTACCTTGGGGTCAATTTAGGTCCTACATGTTTCTAATTTTTGAAACTTCGTTTGAATAAATCGATTGATCTGTCGCATTCAATGAATTTTAACGCAAAACTGTCTGGAATAATTAGGAACTGAAACGAAAGTATTAGAGAGCCTTTTCGAATTTTTACAATTTTTTCTTCTCTCAAAAATGTTGGTGCGGTCCTTCCTGGACTCCCATGGTATCCGACGTCACCTTTTTATGTTTTCTTTCTCTGACGTCAGTTTTTTTTTTAGCATAGCGAACTCTTTGCTGTTATCGGATGCTATTTGGTAAAACTTAGGGGTCACTTGGTAAAACTTAGTGGTTTGCATAACGCCCTTCCAAGGGGCTGGCAGGTCGTCCTAGTATTTTTTAAAGGTAGTAAAAAAATCCTCGCAGGGCAAGTAAAATGGCGGTCCCCAGCCAATGAGATGTTTTGTAAATATTCTAGATAGCTGAACTGAAATGGTTGTCCTTGAGTACTTTAAAGGATTTATTATCTGTGAAGTTTAAAAGATTACTTATTTAACTGCTACAGCGGTTTTGTACCCGGTACCTTCGACATAGAAACTCAGCTCTCCACCACACTCACCTACTCCATAAGTATTATAATTTTTACATTTAGCTTTTACAGAATTTCAAAGAAAAAAGTGTTTTCCCTATAACATTAAAACAATTTAAATTATTATGAGCATAAATTACATATACTACATATAAATTACATATTGTTCATCTTAAGATGCACTAAATTCATACAAGAGGTTTGCCTGCTGACGTTTTATGCTATTTCAGTTAAAAAATTAATAATACCAGTTAATATTCCATTTAATTGCATAAATGGCGCGTTACAAGAAAAAAAAGTTCTCAATTATGTTTAGAATGATTAACCGGGAAAGGGAAAGAACAATAAATGGTATATAATTAATGATTACCGGATCAGAGTTGAGCCAAATGTAATTTCGTGTAAAATCGTGATTATTTAGCACGTATTGAAATGTTTAGACTTAGTTTTACACCTGTATTGTGATTGGTCATTGTTTTATTGTTATACTACCCATTCTAAAAAATCTCACGGTAATTTATCTAAATTTTATTCAAAATTAAATGTTTGCTAATGTCAATAAATGTTTGCTAATGTCTACATATTCACCCATTTGATTTAATTATAACCATAAAAAATGTATGATATAACGTCAACTGGAAATTTGGGTATACAAATGTAGATAAGAGCTAAATAGGTTAAATTAATTATTATAAGAATAAAAATAAATTAAAAAACTGAGATTAATGTATTTTAATTTGTTTCTGCTTGTTATACAAATATGTAATACATATACATATATTTCATTTTTTTCTTATCCCCCTGGGTTTTGAGGGTAGTTCTATAGGGAAAAGGATTTTATAGGATCACTTTTATTGTCCATTGCACATTTTAAGATATGGTTTAGGAATACCTTCCCATTCGTTATTTCATTATTTATTTTTATTTTAATATTTTTATTTAATAAAATTTTTTTCGGTGACAGTGATATCTAATTTTTTTTGTTTTTTTAAATTTTACAGACAGATAAGTGATGATACCAAATAATTAAATCTAAAGATGACTTGAGAAAGTTATTTTGCCATATTGCTCAACGACACAAAGCTTTATATTTCCTTGCTTTATCCTACCATTTGAGGTTTATTCATTTCTCCCACAGTAAATAAAAAAAAATACTATAAGGAATCGCAGAAGTTCAATTAAAAACAAAATGTTTTATATATCTTATTTATTTTAGGTAGCGGTGTAGCTCATTGGTTGAATGGCTACACTGAAGATCCCAATAAAAATTATTTAATCTGTTAATAGTCATATATGGTCTCTGTGTATAACCTGACATTTGAACATGATCTTGGACAAATCATAACTCTCCACAACGGTTGTGCCAGAAACAGTACTGTTTCTACCATGCAATGAATCCATCGCCCTTCGTGTGCTGGAAGGGTATTTTATATATATGACCCAGCTTCCTATATCACATGATAACATACCTGTTTTGCTTCTTTTGTCACTTCTACGCGTACCCAGAAATGATCAGAGATCGAAGTTGCATTTAAATGCGGCCAAAACAATTCTGTTGGTGATGAAGAATACCACCTGTTTTTTATACTAAAGCATACAAATAAGTGCGAGGGGTGCTTCAGTGGTATGGCGCAGCCCTGCCGAAGGTTCAAAACAGGCTGTGCTAGATTTTTTAAAATCTTTTAACCGAGGAAGGATCCTTTGAGATCTGGAGACCCACCTGGGGCTCACTCAGCCTCTGTAAGGTGGGTACTAAAAATTGGGGAAAAGCTGGTGGTTGATTGTGATCTCGGACAAATCACTTCCCTGCATAACCATTTTAGAAACAGCACATACTCTACCACATATTGAACTCAATAATATTCCATTCCTGTAGTCGAACAGGTTTCTTTTTTCTTTTTTTTTTACAATCGGTTGTCTGTTAGGTCAGAATGGTCTTCTGTTTATTGGCTTAGTACTAATTTTTGTTCTGCCATACTACGATTTTGTGTATATAAGCCTTTATGAAATTTTTTGTTATATACATCTAAGACTGCTTTAAATTGTAGTGAGATTTTTAGCTGAACACAGTTTGGAAAGATTTTTTTAAGATCTAATCTTTCGGATTGATTTTTATATTATCCTAACTCTATTAATCGTTTCGGGCACTGGACTTAAATTATACTTTCCTTTTGTTTTATAAATACAAAAACCCTTTTGGTCCAAGCAGTCATTTATTTATTTTTTCTTTACATATAAACGTTTCGACCCATGTGGTCATTCTCAATACATGTTTCCAATCATCATTCAGTCAGCACATTTGAATTCGCAAAAGACATCTATAGAATATTAAAAAAAAACGCAAAACATTACATTATAAAATTTAACATTATACATTTTTTTTTTTAATATATATATGAAAAACATGAATCTTCTTAAATATTTCATATCAGCCACACCATTATACATGGCATCATCAAAATTCATTGCATAAAAATTATGCAGTATAATGTAGGAATTGTAATTTTTATGCAATGAACTTTGATGATGCCATGTATAATGGTGTGGCTGATATGAAATATTTAAGAAGATTCATGTTTTTCATATATATATATATATATATATATATATATATATATATATATATATATATATATATATATATATATATTAAAAAAAAAAATTTATAATGTTAAATTTTATAATGTAATGTTTTGCGTTTTTTTAAATATTCTATAGATGTCTTTTGCGAATTAAAATGTGCTGACTGAATGATGATTGGAAACATGTATTGAGAATGACCACATGGGTCGAAACGTTTACATGTAAAGAAAAAATAAATAAATGACTGCTTGGGCTAAAAGGGTTTTTGTATTTATAAAACAAAAGGAAATTATCCTAAATCTTGATTCCTCTTATATGTGTATACTCCGAAAAACACCATTCTATAGGATTAAGATGATGATCATCTTGTAATGTGCTTTTTAAAAATGTTTAATTTTACTCTATATTGTAGGATCTCTTAGGATCAGTTTGGTCCAAATAGTCTCCTTCGGTTTTACGGCTTAGGACAACCCAACTACGTTTTTTTACAATTCATACTTCTAAATGTATTTATAAACTCACATAAACTATATACGAAGTGTTTTTTTTTATTTTATAAAACTGCATTAAGTCGTAGTGAGATGTTTAGATGAACACTATTAGTGTACTTTTTAGATCTTATCCTTGGCATTACTTATGATCCTGACTCTTGAACCCCCTTACGTCTCCTCCGAACCACACCGTTGCTCCAAGTACTCTCGGCGTGGCTGGGATCTCCTCCAGACATCGCGGACACATGCGCCCTGGGCCGGACCAAGGCTCAGTCTCTACCAGGAGTTGCCACCGCCAGCTGCTCTTGCTCCCAGCCAGCCAATACGTGTTCAGTGCCAGTGTTCAGTTCGCGGCCAGTTAAGTTCTTGTGTGATTTCTTCTGCAACAGTGTGGTGCCCTGCAGACTGAGGCTTCCTCGCCGGAGCCGGGCAGATGGTAAATATTGGAGGATATATTCCTATCGGTTTGGTGGTACACTTTATAATTAATATCTATAATATATAGAATACATTTTATAAATATTTTTATTATTAGTGCTTGTTAAAATAAGAGAACTGAACTTTTTTTTCACATTAATATATGCGAATGATAGGAACCATCTGAAGCAAAAAAAAAATTAACTTTGATTTAGAAATTTTTATGTAGTAATATAGAAAAATATATAAACAACTTTACTCTTATTTTTTTTAAAAATATTTATCTGTGAATGAAAAAAAAAATTAACTCTAAACAAACACACACATACCGACACTATATTCACCGCTTTCGAATTAACTCGAACCTCATTTACGGAAAACCTTATTACTTGCAAGTTTCTTAATTTAACCCCAGTGGTTTTCCACTCTGCTCAAACATTCATTAGATGGAAATTTCATCGTCTCGACAAGACCATCTTACACAACTTCCACACATCCCCCGGTTGCATTAAAATATTAAAACCTAATCTCTATCTTGATAAAATACTAAAACACCTGTGCCGTACAGGATAAGTTTCAAAATTGCATTAAGGTTTTTCCATCGCCCTCCTATGTTGTTAGAAGTAGTTGGAATAGTTTAACAAAATCTCTACGTGGACTCCCTGTAAAACAATCCTTGTTATCTCTCCTTGGCTCAGTGTTCTCTAATACAACTTTTGAGGTATATAAATATACAATGCATAATGTAATTAATTGATTAACATTATGGTATGAAGTGGATTATATAAATATATACACTCAAAATGAAGGGTATTGCTCAGTACGTGAAAGGTACTTCTTTCTAAGCCAACGGTTATTACAACCGTTATTAAGGGTACTCACTTAATAAAGACTGGGTGAACCCAAGGGGGGTCTTAAGATACAGCATAGGATTAATTCAGGATTTTGTGAATACTCTTAGAATTATAAACATTACATTAAAATTTTAGCGTTTTATTATTGATTTTTCAGCCTCGACTAGTCTCGAACTCAAGTCTTAGAGGCCAATATTTCTGTTACAGACGTTCAGAGCAGCCCCATTCCCTATATACTCACAAATGGTATATCGCCATAAATTGTTTTAAGAACAGACATCCTTTCATAAAATTTATAAGTCCCTATAATATATTATAATATAAAAGTCCCTTTTTTCATTTTCACGATATCTTAAAGATATCCGTTTGAATTACTTAAAAAGTATGGGCATACGGGCAAATCTTTTTATATCTAAGCCCATTGCAACGAGTGATCTTTTTAATTTTATTATGAAACAATAATCATTAAAATCATTTAAAAGAATAAAGTTTTTTAGGTCAAAATGGACTTATAACACTTTCAAAAATAATAGCTCATATATTACTCATGTATTAAAGCAGCCTACTTACTTTTAAACTTATTGGTAATTAGTTAATGTTGTGTTACTAGTAATACCTGAAATAAATGCTAAAAATGAAGTATCTGTTCTATACGAATCCGTAAACGGAAAAGAATATAATACATAACATATATTTTTTTCTGTTTCTGTATAATAATATAACATTTTCTAATATAGTAAAACAATATAACAATTATACACATTTTAGATCCTTTCAAACTATCAGTCTTAGTCCGAAACCTTGGTGTAGCGCAAACACCATCAGTGTAGTATCTACAAGACGACGGCTGTAGGAAGCTATCTATATTATAATGAGGGATTTTTACCTCATCACTCAACAATGCTTCGGCGGGGCTTTATACCCCTTCAATGAGCCATGATATAGTATCTTATTTTTTTCCGACGGATTGGCAAATTCCATAATATAATAATGGTATTTGATGTGCAGATAATCCCAATCAATAAGAATTTGCCTTATTAAAAGTTATAATATTAGAAATTTCCTGTGGTGTTGTTAACTCAACACTAACTATATCATTATTATCATTATAAATTTTTTTATATTTAAATTTTTTTTTCATAACTAATCACAACTTGTAAAATATTTTTCCGTCTTCACATTCCATCTCCATGCATCCTTTTGCTTTATTTATTTATTTTCTGTTTCTATATTATATTTTATGTATTTTCTAACTGTTACATATCTTTTTTACTGAAGATTGCGATAAAATATTGTTTAATTAAAATTTATAAAACTTCTCGAAATAATAGAAATCTCCACTTCAATACATCTATTGCATTAATTAGTTAAGGAATCATAGTTTAAAAAAAAAAAATATGTAATAGCAGCGTTTTGAGAGGAATTGATTTTTAATCATATATAAATAAACATCATTTTTACTATTCGAGAAAACCTGGAATTCATCTACTCATTTAATAATTAATATATATCTGATTTAACACTAATGAGTAGTGGTAATAGCTTATATATTTATTTTTTATTTGTAAGTTTTTAGCTGATCATTTTTAATAATGACCTGTTAATGATCAAAATATTATGCATGCAAGTTACCGAATCGTGTCATATTTATGGCTTAATGATTTTCAAAGTAATTCACATTGTTTTTATTCCTGAATTAAAATTCGATATTATGTTGCATATAATAATATTCTATTGTATGTGTATATTACTAATAATTAAGATAAGCGGCAACCATATTCCGTTAAACAACCTTCTATAGTTCTTTAGTTCTGTATTTATAAAATAAAAAAAATAGGTTTCTATCTTTTTAAATGATTCTATGTTTTTTTTAAAGTATTTATAATTTTTATTTTATTTGTTCAATTAAATTAAAATGCAGAGATAACAATTTTTTTTATTACATGGGTCTATGTTTTTTTTTTCTTAAATGATATATCTAAGCTTAGAAAAAATATATATGATCAGCTTTAGAAAACAAACACGTTTGTTAATTACTTAATAGTTTAAATTAAAACAAATTAATTTTTTAATCCTCCATTCTCCTATAAATAAAATCATCCGACTGGGATTAAAAGCAACGCCTCCATATTATATTCAATAGGCTACTAAATGACTTATTGTATTTTAGTTTTGTTATAATTAAACAAGTAATTTGTTAAAGTAGAGATTATCTCAAATATAATAAATCGCCCTTTACTAATATATGATACTGTATAATATTTATGTACGAAGCCAACTAATTAATTCTACAACAAGAACATTTTGATTGAATTACATCAGGGTTGTTTTTATAAATAGCAAAATTATTTTTTGAATTTCGATCTTTACAATATAATAGTCACAGTAGTATATATAGTATACTACACAAAAGCAAAAAAACCGGACACTTAGATTTTGTCTTATAATTTTGTTGAATAAATACATTTTAATTTACAAAATAAATAAAAAATGATAAATGAACACATTTTTTTAAAAAATTTTTATTAGGTTTTCTAACAATTTATATAATTCTAATAGCGGGTATTACTCCCTCTGCTACGGCGAAGGGCTCTATCCCTGTCAGGTATCAAAGAAATTAATTTCTGGACGTACTCCTTGGCATAGCATCCCATTCTTCTTGAAGAGCAATTTGGAGCGGATTTAAGTCACTAGGAGGAGGATGACATTCTACATTCTCTGTAATACCTAGAATACCCAAAAAAACATACACATTGCTGAAAATTAGCTTTTAATACGAAAAATTTTAAGTGTCCGGTTTTTTTTTGCTGTTGAGTTTATCTGTAGTAAATAGTGACCTTAAATTATTAATATATTAAATTTCGAAAAAGCTTATTACTAAAAAACGTAAAAAATGAAGTTTGAATTATAATGATTATTATTAATAATAATAGATTATGCAAATTATGTGTCTGTATGAACATTTCACTTATAGAGTACGACTCTATAATCTATGATCTATTTTCAAGATCTCTTTCTTCCTTTTCTGTTCGTTTGTAATACATTGCCAGGCAGCAAACATAAATGTAATCGATGTTTCATAATCTAATAAAAAAACGATTCAAACAGTTGATCTAACTTCATAGATTATATTTCATAGATTCTATATAATATAGTTTTATGATTTCCCTATGGAACCTAAGAAGTGTTTGACCATCTTACATTTAGACATTCCATGACTAAGAACTACGTATACAACATTACTTTATGCTCATTTCGTTGGATCCTTCTTCAATTAATTTAGAAATACATTCTTCTTCATTCTTATAAATGCATGAAAAGATCTTTCCATGATTTCTATATCATCAGCCAATGTGCAACTCTGCATGAGTCTACCATAATGGTAATGGTCCCGAAGAATGCTTCCGAAGTATTGTTTGTTCTATCAAACCTTGTCATTGTCAGTCGTTTATCTACTGTCTATTGAGATAAGTATATGGTACTAATAAAGTTATATAATATTTTCTTAAATCTTGTGACAACGTAAAAAAAAATTATTATAAGAGACTGGACGCGATCATATGCGATTATGTGTATATGTATGTAGGTATTCCTTGAATATCTAAATTTAAAATTAAATTCATAGTCTGCTGAAAACACTATGTAGTTTAGAAATTTTGAAAACAAAATAAATCGAAAATATTGACATTTTAGAATAGTGTATTAAAATTCTGTAGGCTAACCCTTGAACTTGTATTTTGTTTTTTTCTCATTCTCCAAATTTTTCAATAACAAAAAATTGCAAATGTATATAATAAAACATATCTGTCCGAATCAGTTGGACCTATTATCCGACGGTATTTTAATTTATTATGCATTTAGTATATACTTTAAGGCTTCATACTGCGGTATGCATGTCATTTAATGTTTAGTGGCATCTTTCCTTGGATTCATACATTTTCTGATGAATAATTAAATGGATTTCGTTGAAGGCCGTAGATTTTTAGTAATGAGTTGCTAATTTACTTATAAATACAAACTAAAATATTTTGTTCACATCTAAATGTAGTGAATGTATGAATGTAGTGAATCAAAGCGATTTTTTGGTATGCATAAGTTAAATTTTTCGAGCTCGTTCCTGTTATAATTATGTACTTATTAGGTTCAGGAAACCATTAGTTGGTTACTAGTCTTAAGGGATCTCAAAAAAATTTTACTAACTATTTCCTATTAAAGTTTCCTTTCCTTACAAACTTGTGCTACTTCACTAAGTACTACTCTACACCACATTTATAAGGAAGCTTTGTCTTCTAGACAGGTCTTCTCAATAACTCTCTGTTTACATCCTTTGTGTTTTTAAATCCTTCTCAGAGTGGAGAAACGATCCCTTTACATCCCCCACGACGAGACAAGCTCTGATTTCTAGTACTTCTCCAGCTATATCCGTTTAGCTCTTTTTAGAATGTGCACTTTTTTAAAACATAGGATATTACGTAAACTGTTATACTATTGAAGAAGAAATGAGACAATATAGACAATTTTGGTCAAAGTTAGAATATATAAAAATATATTTGAGGTTCATTTCATAAATTATTTTGCGACATTTCAAGTCTTTATTGTTCTCACATTCCACACTGATCTAAGTCTCGAAACGTCGACAAAAGATTAGATAGTGTGGAATAGAAGACAATTTTTTTTTGTAAAAGGTCCCTTAAGAATAACAGATGTGTGCAAAATTTAATAAATACATATCTGCCCAGAGTGCAATATTATTAGAATTATGCTTCATTTTAATTATATGCTTATTAGGGTTATGCTAATAATAATAAATGTCCACAACTCCTTAAAATCACGCTTCCTGGATTCTTCACCAGCATATAATTTCCCTCACAAAGAATTCCTTTTCGTAGAAATTTCATGCAAATCAAATCCTCTCCTATACTTTTTAGGAATACAATAGTGTACCGCCATCCTTTGGTCCCTTTTGATCCTATCTTTGAGTCGGTCTTTTACAACCATGTTCCTCTCTACAACCACATTATAATCTCCGGTGACTTTAATACCGATCTCCTGGTCCAATCCAATGATAAACTGTACCTTAATATCCTTTTTCACTCTCTGCACCTCTCCATTGCCCCATTCTCTCCTACCCATCACACTCTCCTATCTGACACCTGGTTAGACATGTTTAACATTGACTGATCGCAGAGACTCCTTTCTTCCTCCAATTTCCAATACCTGTCCCATTTCTGTCCTCTCATGATTTAATCCAAATCTCATACAATATCCAAACTCCAGAAATCCTACTGAAACCAATAACTTTTCACAACCTAGATGGAGCCACCCCTGTAAATATATCTCCTTCCCTCGAAATCCTGAATTAGAACCTAATTTATTCCTGTACCACCGTCGATTCAATGGTCGACAAACTCACTGCCAATCTCAAAAGCATCCTGGATACCCATGCCCCACTCAAATCCTTAACCTGCCGCCACTATCCTGCTCCTTGGATGTTTCAAAAAATTAAAAACCTGCAAAGGAAACGTGAGGCTGCCCGTTGAGGCTTTAGATTCACTAGGCTTATTGACGATTAACAAGCGTTCAGGGCTCTTCGCAATTTGACACAGTCTACAATCAGACAAGCCAAATCCAAATATTTCCATGAAGCCCTTTCCACTGCTCCCGATCCTAAATATAAATGGCAAATTCTCTGAAAGCTCTCCCTCTGCAATCTAACATCCTCCAGAGCCTGTCCTACCTTTCATTTATAACTTCTCACTACAAAAAGCAGTATTCCCGATTTCTTGGAAAAAATCCCTAGTCCATCCTATAAATAAAACCCCAACCCCATTATCTCCCAAGGACTACAGGCCAATGTCCATACTTTCCAAACCTCTCGAAAGAATAATCCAGTCTCAAATATCAAATTTTCTCGAACAGTCCAATTTCCTTGATCCGCTTCAATCAGGCTTTCGTCCTGGTTTTCCACTCAATCTGCCCTTACCAAAATCACCACTGACATACATAAAGCCATGTACAACAAACAACTAACCGTGGTAATCCTCCTAGACTTTTCTAAAGCTTTCGATTCCTTGGACCATTCTATCCTTTTCTCCAATATAAAGCCATTGTCCTTTTCCAATAGCTCTATCCTATGGCTCCAATCTTTCCTCTCTGACAGGTCCCAAGCGGTCTCTGTGCCCAACCAACTACTTTACTCTTTCCTCACTCTATCCTCAGGTGTGGCACAGGACTAAAGCATCTATCCTCTCCTTTTCAACTGTTTCACCAATGATCTTCCTAACTCAGTTCTTCACTGTTCCTGCCATCTACATGCTGACAACTTCCAAATCTATTTATCCTTTCCTCCATCTGAGCTATCATAGGCGTTTGCCAGTATTCAGCAAGACCTAGATAGGATTAGTACCTGGGCAAAGTTGAACAAACTGGAATTGAACGCAATGAAAACCCAGGCCATTGTTCTAGTTTCCAACTCTCTCCTTCCAACTATCCCAACCCTCCCAACATTAATCCTAAACGACCACCCGATCAGTTTCAACTCCTCCGTTAAAAACCTAGGCATTACCATTGACCAAAACCTTACCTGGAATTACCATGTCACCCAAATATCCCGACGATCAATTAGTTCCCTGAAATTATTCCATCGATCTCGTCATCTCCTTACACAACCTACTCGGAAGCTGCTCGTATCATCCCTCATCTTCTCCTACTTCAAATACTGTTGTGTGGTATACGGGGGCCTCTCGAAAATGCTTGAGGGCCGATTAAAAAGAATAATGAAATGCGCTTTAAGGTTTGTCCTTGGTACTCCGAGGCGATCCCGGGTGTCACAGCACTATGAGTTAAAGTGGCTCTTCCCTCCCATTCAAATCCTCTGTACAGCAACACAAAACAAGATCTCGCCTTTCCGATCTCTACATTTCTTCTCACAGAACTATGGCATTCGAGCGTTCCTTCCTCGCCCGCTCCACCCCTGTGTGGAACTCAATCCCTCCTTTCTTCTTCACTGGCTTCATTTAAATCCCTGGTTTTCAATCATCTCTTGGCATCCCAAAAAGACGCTCTCCAAGCAGGCCAAACTTCCGTTTGAACAAATTAGTATTGTAAACTCGATCTCGCTACCTATTTTGTTCATTTTTCCAACAACAAAGAAGATACAGACTTTGTAAATAATTTATCGCATGCTATACCATTCATTTATTTTAGTTTGCGATTTCGTTAGTAACTATTGTATTAATGTTATTTATTATTATTTTGTTAATATCAATATATTTATTTTCGACAATTAGTTAAAATCCTGTCAAGTTTCGTGATTTTTATTTATTTATTTTCTTATCTATTTCTATTTGTATTATGTTTTGTCAATCTTGATTATTTCATGATTTGTATTATTATGTAGCCTTCTGGCCAGATGAATATTATGCTTGTTTTATTTGTTCATTATTGTTATCCCAAAGGTACTAAGTCCCAGAATAAAGTTTGTTTTCTATTCTACTCTAAAAGATATGTTCTGGTAGAGAAGGAAAAATTAGCATACAAATCTAAAATAAATATAATTAAGCTGAGAGGAAAAAAAATACATAAAGTAGGTAAAAGCACTTAGCAATATAATATAATTTACAGTAATTATATAATGAATCATGCTATTAATTATTACTGATTAGAGAGCATCAGTTTGGGAATTTAGAAAATGTAGGAAAAGCGTTGCGCCTGTACTATTTCTTAGACAACGTTGTGAAAGGAGATGATTTATCCAGGATCACGCCTAACCGACAGATTTCCCTCTTTTTTGAGAACCTATTTTATACAGTCTGGGTGAGCCCTAGAAGAGTCCTAGATTCCAAAGGTTCCATAACGGTCGTTTTAAAAGATTAAATGAAATATGCTATAGCCGGATTAGAACCCAAGACCTTTAGCACGGATATTCAGAGTTCTACCAGCAACCATTTGTGGTCGATTCTCGACAGGCTCTTGATCTCAGGAATATATCATAAAGAGCAGAGAAGAAGACATACTATTGTATATAAAGATAAATGGGTGTATTGTTTAGATTGGTGTTCCATTAGTATAAGTGTTGGATGGTACTTCATGATTTTACTTGAAATTAAGGTACTAAAAACGTTTTTCCAGAAAATTTCCTGTCACATCTAGAATAAAGATTCTGAGGTTTTCCTAATGAAAACAGTTACGGAACAACAGCCTGTTGACTTCAGACCAAAATAATTATGCAAAATACTGGGTCTACTCTGGAGAGCAGCTAGCGGCCCCGTCTGAGGCAAAACAATTTCTTATCAAAAGGACTTGAAATCTAAACTGTTCCTCATTAGTTTCTTCCTTGGCTGGAAATGAAAAAAAGAAGGGAACTAAATATCTTGCTTATTTGGTTCCAAGGAAAATAATTATGTTAAAGAAGCCCTAAACGATTTCCAAAGCACTCGTTGAATCTCTAATTTTTCTATTCCTATTTAGTTTGTTTATTTATTTATTTAAAGCCATGATATGCTATAATGGTTAATCGGACTTAACTGTGTGAGTCTTAAATTTTGTATAGATATAATTAGGGCAAGAAACATATATTTTTTCAACTTTTTTATAAGACATAATTTGATTCTTGATTCTTATTTTCCACCAATCCAGTCGGTTTCTCTAACCTAGATCTTCTACCGCCTTCCTATAGCCTATTCTATATAGATTCTGTTCTATGTTTTTTTCAGAGAGTGTCCTTTCAAATATTCCTCCTCTTCATGTTAGAGAAGAATTGGTTGACTGTAACTTCTAATGTAAGGAAGAAATAGTTGGGGGTGCAGTCAATAAAAACAACCTTAATAAGTGTAACTTATTTATTGTGTGCCGACGTTTCGGCCTACAATGTAGGCCATCTTCAGGGCAAATATACCAAGCGGCGACGAAGACGATCAACTGCCCAAATTTTATGTGCATATTTGGGCAGTTGATCGTCTTCGTCACCGCTTGGTATATTTGCCCTGAAGATGGCCTACATTATAGGCCGAAACGTCGGCACACAATAAATAAGTTACACTTATTAAGGTGTTTTTATTGACTGCACCCCCAACTATTTCTTCCTTACATTCCTCCTCTTCTTTATTCCAGTTGGTCTTGGTCAACCTCCTTTCCTTTTTCTACTTGTTTTCCACGAGTTCACGTATCTTGCTCTTAGCATTCCTTCCGGTATACTTTTTAAATGCACTTACATTCTCAATATGTTCCAGAATTTTTTTGCTTCTTTTACCTGACAGATACATACTTCCTACTTGCCACTCATTTCCAGTAGTCTAATTCCTTGACCAGGATTTTCTTCCTAGGATCGCTATTTACGTCCGAGGTTTTTATTATACCCGTTATAATGTTCAAAGTTATAATTGTTTTATTATTTATTTTGGTTTTAAGAATGGTATTATTACCTCATAATATAGAAATTAGCGTAGATATTATCATATTGTCATATCTGATGCTTCTTTTTGTTTCTGTGTCACAGGAAGCATTTAACCAAATTATGGTTTCAAGAAAAAAATATAACCTTTATGTTTAAAAATTATAAGCACTCTTTTTCTACATATAAAGTCTAGTTTAGTACGGTGATGATATAACGTAGATTACAGGGATAGAATTTTTAATTGATTTTGAAGTAAAAATATATTAACAAATTAGTATTATTTAACGTGAATATGTTCATTTTTAAAGAATGGGGAATTCAGTTGTTGAAAATTGAATATAACAATGAATAATAATAAATCATTTTTAAAAGCAAGTATAAATGATATGAAAGAAGTAATAACTTCTGCAGGGAGGTGATTTGTTCCAGATCAAGCTCCACCGCCAGGTTTTTCACACAACTAAGAGTAATTTGAACCCAAAACTTTCATTATAGCAAGTCAGCGCTCTACACATTGAGTTACTTCAATCCCGTCTATCTCCATAAGGTTATTTAAATGAGCACCTCGATACTTGATTTCTACAAGCATCTATTGTGGATTTTATCGAGTTATTCTTCGGCTCCTCGACGATGATTGGCCTAGGACTTGAATTATAAACAATTTCTCTATATTATTATGAACTATTATATAGAGGAAGACAATTTATGAGGAAGAAAATGGTCCGGGTGTTGAGAATAAAATCTCATAAATAAGGAGAATTATTTATTTTAAAGCCAAAGTTTCGAACCACATTGCAGGGTTTTTTTAGAGCTAAATATACAAGATACATATAAATTAAAATGATACAATGTAAAGAATAAAAATGCGTGTAGGGTTATGAGTGATAAAAATAAAAATTGGGAACCTTTTAGATAAATAGTTATAAAGTTTTATCAAATAAATAAAAAAGGAAGTAATACAAATTAATCAAATAAATGGAATCCAAAAATTAGTAGAGTAATAAATTAATCATAATAATAAAGTAATACAAATTAATCTAATGAATGGTATTTGAAAAAGAGAGAGATGTGGAATATACACATAGAAATAAAATACATTTTAAAAAATAACTAATAGAAATGCTGTTGGAGATTATAAATAAAAAGAAATCAATAAAATAAATAGTTAAATCAATACTCTATAATTATTTCCTCTGTTTTACCACTCATATTTTTATCACTCATATCCTTTGAGGCCTACATTTGTTTTTATTCTTTACTATGTGTCATTTTAATTTGTATGTATCTTGTATGTTTAGCCATGAACATGACCTGTAATGGGCTTTAAAATAGATATTTCTCCTTATTTAAGAAAAAAATTTCTGACATCCACCCGAACCGTTTTCTTCCTAAAATCTATAAGATCGACTAAAATTATGCAAGATGTGTAGCATTTTATACTTTAATTATAGGATTGCTTAAAGTATTAAACTACAAATAACATAAATTATGATATAAATAATTCTAAAGCAACTTTTTCTTAACAAATTGTTAATCAACTCTTTGGCATGACAATTTAGATTCATCAGTTCTAATCGACATTGGCGTTAAACTTATGGCGTACCGACTCATTTATCGCTCAACCAGTTCTAGTTTATGGGGTGCTTAAAACTCACTGATTTATGGCTAATTCCTCGTACGGAATCAGTATTATTACTGTGCCTTTCCCGGTTCGGTATGAAGCCCCTCGTTGGAAATCTGCGTAAAGTTTCAGCAGCATTAATACCGTAGTAGCTATGCGAATGATTGAGTTGTAAATTGCTTCAAACTATAATATAATAAATATAAGTGTATATTAGGTAGAATTGATAAAGCATTAATAAGTTAATGCTGATCAAATATTTAATTCTATATACAATTTCGTTTCGTCTATAAAATTCCATATGAGGAATATCAAAAGAATTATTTACGAGAAATATAGCACGTTTATTTAGGTCCAAATAAACCTTCTCTCTAATTTCTGGCATAAAAAACTCCTTTAAAAAAGTAGGGAGCCATCTCATTTTTAATTACTAGTACAAATGTTAATTACAGTCCTAATTACATTTTACTATTAATTAAAATAAAGTGGGTCTCTATCATTATAAAGAAAAGTTGAAAGTCAAGGACCGTGTAGTTGGTCCAGTTAAGATTAAAAAAAATATTTTATATTCTTTGATGATATTTCTTTGGATGGCTTAATAGGACCGAATCATAGAAAAGCTTTAATAAAATCTATATTCTTGGTAAATTATATTTAATTAGTATTTAAAAATGGAAAAAAAAGTATTTTATATTTTTTTAGGAAAATAATTGTGAAAAGTGAAAAAGACAATATAAATTGTTAATAAATATTTTTGTTTTACGCATGGTTTTTTCAGAAACAAACTTCCCTAATTTATAAATGCGGTTCTATTTCAAAAACCATAAATAAGACAGGAATAACGTTTGTCACCTAGATTTATACGATTGGTCATTTCATTTCATTGGGAGCTCAATTTGTGGAGTGCCGAGCTGCTATGCTGAAATTCTCGGGTTCAAATCCAGCTAGATAAATTATTTAATCTATTAACAGCCATTTGTGGAACTGCAGGACCTCCTGCGACTCATAATAAAGTCACCTTTAAAGGGTGAAAAAACCTGACGGTTGAGCGAGATCTCGGACAAATTTCCTCCCTGTACTACTGTTGTCCCTGAAACAGTACAGTATCTACACTGAGCCCTAGATCCTTCATGGGTTTTAATTGTACAGGTAATTATAAATAAATATCTGATTGTATAAAAAAAGTATATTAGTCTTTACTCACAACTATCAGTAAACGTATATATATATATATATATATATATATTGAATATATAAATATATATATTGAAGAGATATTAACCTTGGAAAGGTAGTAAGGCTTAGTTAGGTGAGGTCTCTAGGAAACTCTGAGTAGGGCACGTCACATGTAGAAAGAGCAAGACCTCACGGAGAATGAAGTCCAGATAGAACAGGAATAGACAGCTTGTTCCTTCGAGTCTCCTTCAGATCTTCATCTTTCTAATATAATAACAGTTTTCGTGCTAGTTGTTTTCTTTTGTATTGCCAGTCAATCCAATAACGTTACTAAGTTTCCTTTTTCTATAGCCTATATTTTATTAACATTTCTTATTTTTAAGAATTCTGAATCGATACTTCTATACAATTGATTCAAAGTTCGATTATTTCCTAAATCTATTTTGCCTATTTTTTCCAATAGCATCTCTGGAACTTAAAATATTTTTAAGTTCAATTCAGTCATGATGGCTGTTGTCAGAAGCAAGTGTGTTTCACGTACCTCCGAGGTATATATAAGTCAATAGACTTAATTGGACATTAAAAGACTTAGTTGTATAACCCTTCCCCCAGAAGAATATAATATCTGTACCACTACAATCCATGAAGGGCGTCGGGTTCAGTACGGTGTAGGAGTTGTTCTGTTTCTCAGATCAGGCTCAGCCCCAAGGTTTTTCTTCCACTTTATAGTGTCTGGATGGCCCTCAGAATCTGCTGTAAGCAGATTAAATAACTTATCTGTCTGTCACAGCGGGACTAGACCCTGGTATATTCAGCGTCACGAGTTAACTCTCCCCCTGGGCCACCCCACTCCCTCTCGCTCTCTCTTTCTCTCTAGAAGAATATAATAAAACTACCATTTGATGTGATAATAGAAATAAAAATATCTTAATTTTTTCAATATTTATTTTCGCCCATGTTCAATATTATTTAGAAACCAGGACATTGAAAAAAGAACATTTTATTAAATAAATATCTATTCTCTATAACTACAATCATTTGAGTATTTTATGTTTACATTATTTCTTTTTTTTATTTTACTTCACATTAGAATACCGTTCTTTTGTAGCTCAGTAAAATAATATGACATATTTTAATTTACAAATTCTATTTCATTTAATATTAAAATATTATGATGATCTAGTGTCTATGAAATATTGATTTATTAAACCGGAAGTATTAATTGTTTAGGACATGAACCATTAACTCATTTCTACTTACAAGATGAAACTTCTTTGATTGTTATATACAATAATTTAGTTGTTGAAATATAATAGTTTTACAATAATTTTGGAAGGAACTAAACTCGACATGTAATGATTAATTATAAAATTACTTCAAGGTACATCAGTTCATAGTTTGGTCTGAGAGCGAAATACTGCATTTGACCCTGCACAGACACGCAGAGTACAATGTTTAAAGTAGATAAAATAAAATGCAATAAAATTCCAACATCACTAAAAACCTTTTTATATTATAGAATTGGGAACTTATTTTTTTTAATTAGCCATATACTAATGGTCATAAATTGCTGAATTCAACATTTAGCATTATTCATGAAAGCTATCTCCAAAGAATATCCATAGGTAAGGGGATGGATTGCCGGAGTAATCCTTAGCTTAAAGGGACTGAGACAGTCCGGCCCTAGTTTAAGGGCCTAGGACCTAAATCCTTGATAATTAAACCAGAAGAGGGAATAGTCTCATGGCGGTGGGCTATTTCATTATCATAGAAGTTGCCCTTTTACAGGCCCTATTTTCCACAATCTCTTCTTTAATAAGTGCAACACAGCCGTGCATTATGCTAACTCTATGACCGCCATTCTCTTGAATATTCAATCTCCTATGCACTAATTCAAGGTCCTGTTTTGCCAGATAACAAGCAAAAAAACATCTTCTTTTATTATATATGATAATAAAAATGATGATGGAGAAAACATTGGAATTTAAGTGTGTTTGTTTATTCTAACGACTTCATTTTATGCTACTACAGTGGGAACTATAAATTTTGCCTATCCATGAATAATCAGTATAGGGATCTTAACGAATACCTGCCACTGCACAGGTTGAGCCTACTGGAAAATTAAATAATTAGGTAAGTTTGTTTTTGCCCAACCTAGATTTATTTAATGATTATATGTGTATGTATTGATTCAGAATCTAAACAACAAAACATGATTAAGCATATTTCTAGTAAAATATTGATTTGTTTTCAACATGCGTAAAGCCTATAAAAAGAGGTTTAAATAATTTTAAATATGGAGTCACACATTTGTTGGCATGCTCAGGATAGGCACTCCTTGGTCAAGGATACCGGTAAACGAATTCGTATTGTTTTAACACAATTTCATAGCGCCATTAAACACTTAAAGCCCCAAATTTATGGGCTTGCCAATTCTTAATAATTCGTCTTTGTTTCCGTAAATCATGCATAACCAAGAATGCGAATATTAGTTCCTCGGATGGGAAGTAATATAGGAAATTATGGGAATACTTATTCGTACTAACTATAATATGCAGTCGGTTGTAAACATTTATTTTGGTTTAATCATTACCATTACTCACTGAGTTAATCTAAATATTTCTGATCCTGGAGTATATAACTGCACCTAAAGACGCAATATGCGGGTAAAATCAATGACTGATATCACGCATTGTGGCAAGCCTTCCTCAAGAAAGTGAAGCCGGGCTATCAGAATAGAAGCTATTATTGTTTTCATTGTTTTCTTGAGTGCCTCGAAATACTCCCTGCGGAGGATAGAAATGGTCCGCGTTTCGATGATCCATTCTTACATTCCATGCGGCTTCGATGTTATTCACAACAAATATTTTTACCAATAAGGAAAATTAGATATAGGATTCAGCATTGGTTGTTTCGCTTGTAGCATTATTTAATAACTGCTGTAGTATTTATATGATGAAAGATAAGACACTCTCAGAACGTGGATGGCGGTCCATCAACGCCAAGGAGGTGTCTCATAAGACCAGTTGATAACTGTGGAGTAGTGCAAGCTTATGAAAGACCTAGTTTATACTATCTGAAGATCACTCCGTTTAGAACTCTATATTATATTTTATCTTTAACTTCATAAATATTTTAGTTGAGGGCGCGTATAATTTTTTTCTTTTCTTTTTTGCGTATTCTGTTAATACCAGAATTGAATTTAACATCATTAGAGGAGAACCCCCTGTCCTTTTTTTGGTTTTTCCTACTTACACAACAAATGTCAATCTTATTTCACTGCATTCTTTGTTTTTAAAAAAGCGCTGGTTATGATATTTTATTTCTTTATCACACACATTCATTCACATACATATAAATATCTGTATGTATGTAATGTAATACATTATACTTATAAACATACCAAAAACATATATCATAATTAAACCAATATATTTAAACATCGTTTTATCATATTTTCAAATTTCTTTTATTTTTTATTTTACGTTTTTTTTTGTATTGTTTAAAATCTATTATTGTTCATAATGCATTTCAATTGACCGTAACATTAGAGAATACAATTAGTATTGATTGACAATTCGTTTTATTCTAGGAATAATTTTGAATTGGAAATCTATATACATAAAAATGAATGTATGTTTGTTTGTCCTTGATGCATTACTACACCAATCATCCGATTGTCATGAAACTTTGGGAAGTTGTTCAGTGTACTCTAGGGAAGGTTTCTACCAAATAATTTTATTTTATTTTTGATTTAAAAGATGAATTAGTTAGGAGTGTCTTCCTGGATGTAGTAAATAATTACATGAACCATAATTGGCTCAGTAATTGTGTTATTTTGACAGCGAAAAATGCTGCTGTTGACGAAACTACTTTTACTGTTGTTATCAGGTGATCTAATGCCCTTTAAATCCGTCAATAATGTTACGGGCTACTGGGTATTAAACAATGAATTAAACAATACCTTAATTACAGATACTAATATTTATTAACACAAGTGATAAAGATGGATACAATTAAATTATTAACAATTAAATTATTGAACTAATATAAATTTATATTAACAATATTCTAAATATTTATTATATAGGCCTAACTTCTATTTAATTATTACAATAATATAAGATATTACTAATTCTAGGTAGCTTAACTAGTTACAATAGTTTCTATGAATATTATAAAATTACACTACATTTTATAACTAATAATTAACACTTACAGTTCACTAGTCCACCGACCGTAAGATTCTCCAAGTATGACAAACTGACACACAGTAACAAACAGAAACAGTTGATTACACTCGCGAGACTGTCACAGTTCACTGACACACTTATTACACTGGCCGGTTCAACACTGACTAGTTTATCACACTGACACTCACTTATCACAGGTCTTCTCTGGTCTACTCTCAGGCTAAGACTGACTGCCTCGAGTTGAGGGAAGTATTTAAAGAGGCAAGGCCGAACATTCTAGAACACGGAGGGGTCCCGAAAATTCTGGAATCTTCTTAATCCTTTTCCGACAAAAGAAGACGATCTAGAACAGTCCTAATCCTATTTTAACTTCTCCTGCCGACGGATTTAAGCCGCTAATCCTTTTACTTCCGTCTTCCTGCCGGCGCCCGTAACAATAATATTGTTGATGAAAACCAAGCTGTAAATTATCCAACTGAATTTTTAAATTCTCTCGATATACCACACAATCTTCGGTTGAGTAGTGGTTCACCTATTATTCTTCTGCGTAATTTGAATATACCTAAATTATGCAATGGTACACGTTTGGTCATACAAAATATTACTGGAATTGTTATTGAAGCAGCCATGTTGACTGGAACCTTTAAAGAAGAAATCGTCGTGTTGAAACGTATTTCAATAATAACATCAGAACCCATAAGTCCGTTCAAAATACTTCAATTTGATATATGCATGGGTTTGTCTATACCCATCAACAGGTCTCAAGGCCAGACAATGTCCATTTGCGGTTTGGCCTTAAAATATCCATGTTTCTCCCATGGCAATTATATGTTACATGCTCACGTATTAGTAAATCATCTAATGTATTTGTATTTGCAACGGACAGATTAACAAAAAATATTGTGCATCGATTAGCCATCAATTAAATTGACATAATATTTATAATTTAATATAACATTACTATCCATAATTAAAAATCAAACATTATATAACCCATTCATTAAACTCATATTTATATTTTATCAGTTATGAGTGTTGTATATTATATATTTATTATATAATATAGACATAAGATGAATAAAATGAAAAATCAAAAATCTATTTAAATCGTGTTTTCATTAATTCATTTTTTCTTTTAAATTCAAATTTTAACTAATATTCTTTAATACTATTATAACAGCCACAGCAACGCGTGGCCGGGTCAGCTAGTACTTTATATAACACTATGATTATTAGAATTATATCAACTTGTTACGAGAACAAAACCAGTCTGATTTTATTCACTATAATAATTACTTATATAATGAAATAATCTTTAATCATTTAATTTGTATCCGGTTTTAATCTACTTACACTCTTCACGAGAATATAGTTATCCCGAACAAATGCCCACCGGATTAAATATACTCTCACACCGGATTAGATATTTTCCTAAAAGCATTTACTTGTTTTTTGGAAAATCTTTTGGCTATCCCGATGGAGTTATTTCAGATTAATTGGGGGAATGGAGATCGCATTGAAGAATTATTCAAAGGAAAACACTAAGTAGCTCTTTTTATTAAAAAAATATTATTAATTTAAAACTCGATCATGAAACTTTTTGAAATGTTGATAAATTAATTATTACCGTCGCAAGTCGATAATATTTTCTCTTCACTATGTCACTATTTTATGATGACTTCGGTTTCATTTATGATTTAATATTTAAGAGCATACCTGTTTTAAATTTTTTTAGTCTTTTATGTGTCTCTTGCGGGTGACATAAAGATTAAAACATTTCTTCTTTACTAAAGTTATTTATTTATAGAACGAGATCAATTATTTATTAATGATTGATTATTTATTAAAGTTCCTGATAAGTAAGCTCCTTAGCCTAAAGTCCAAGCTGATGATATATAAACCCATCATTACGCCAGTAGCGACTTACGCTGGTGAAACCCTCACACTGAATAAAATCTAGCGTGGAAAAGCTGAATAGATCGAAAGGAGAGTTCTACGGCAAATATTCTCCCCAGTTCGAGAAAACGACAAACTCAGGATTAGAAGGAACAAGTAGCTGAGTGATTTACATGGAGACCTAACGTTATCGAGCTTCATCAGGATTCAACTCAATCAAGTGACTGGACGTACATAGGATGGATGAAGAAAGAACAGCTAAAAAGCTGTATAAAGGATATCCGGATGAAGTAAGACCTCGAGGAAGGCCCAAAGCTAGATGGAAGGATGCCGTCTGTAAAGATTTGAGCAAGGCCTCCATCACTCGAGTAGGGGATCGGGACGATTGGGGAAGAGCTATTGAGCATGCCTCTTTATGAGTCTGTCGCGCCAATATTGCAATGTAATGTATTTATTAGATATAAAGTATAATTTTAAATATTTTCCAACATTTATTTCAGAAACATATTTTAATTTTAAGTTTTTCCTTTTCATTTCGATAAATTTTTTACTATTTTTTTAATGCGGTGGATATTATTAATAAAATCAATACTAAGTATGCGATTTTTTTATTTCACCGCTGATTTTATGATTTCTGACGGCTGATGATGCTGATTTCACGGTACACTATTTTTTTTTTCATCAGTACACAACTGAGAGTACAATGATTTTTTTATTTTCTTCGCGTTTAGTGTCCATTTAGCCTCTAAACAGTGGGTACCAAAAATAGCTCTGTATATCTGGGTACCGAATCACGGCTATTGAGCGGGATCTCGAACAAATCACCTCCCTGCACAGCCGTTACCAAATAGAGAGTACAGTATTTACAATATCCCAAGAATCTTCATGTGCCATAGTGGTACCCATTTTATTTTTTTTAATTGTTCATTTAACTTATTATTAATCCTAACTAATTATGCTTACAGTTATAATATTAGTACGTATGACTATGTTATTATTTGATTTTTTCTATAAAAATATCTGCCCGATTAACCTGCTGAATAAAGTACTGAATATGATAGCCATGAGTCTAAAATTTAAAAATTATTTCAAGATCGGATACATCATCGATATAATTCTGAAGTATCAAATGGGAAAAAAAAATCGTTTTCGATCTACAGCGTTTGCTTTAGACTTAGTAAATTATAGGAAATTTATATGAAGTCACTTAGTAATTGTATAATGACAGGTAAAATGTGACGATAGGCACTATTTGTTAAGTAATATTAAAACTGTTTTTTCACTTTCCAGGGAGCGGTGTGATTCAGTAATAGAGCACTGAGTTGCCATGCCGAAGGTCCTGGGTTCAAATCCCGGTCGCTGGAAGACTTTTATTTAATTCCTTATCTGCTAGAGATGGATCCTATGGGATCAAAAATCCTCCTGGGGCTAACCCGGCCTCTATAAAGTGGGTATCTAAAATAAGGGGTGTGTGACGCTTTAGCGTGATCTAGGACTAATCATCACTTTGCATAAGGGTTGTCCAAGAAACAGTACAGTCTCTACCAAGTACTGAACCCTAGCACAGGTATTTTTTATTAGTACGCTGTTGACTTACAGGTAACTGAATATGTAAATATTAACCATGCACAAGTCCTCCTTAGATAGGCACATGAATTAGCATTTTAAACGAGTCAGTTAATGTTAGGTTCACTTGTTACGAAGTCTTAGCTTGAGAAGCACCTAGCTCTACCTAACTTGGCTACATCTCGACTTCATGAAACATTCCCGGGGTGAGGGAGAAGCAATCTTCCTGGGAGAAGCCAGGTGTTGTAGTATTCTCTTCAAATGACACCAATCTTCTCCGGAAATGGGCCTGTGCTTCTGAATTAAACTGAAGGGATTCGAAGAACAAGGTAGTTGTAAGGCACACTTCATCACCGCGAATCAATAATGCACAATTTGAAAAGTTTATTTGGCAGCTCTTTATTCAGTAATGAACTCACTGGATGTAAGTAGTACGACTTCGTTTGGTTATTATCTACTGTTCTCATTGATATTTAGCAACGGTGTGATCGAGAAAATAAATGACAAAAAGTTATTAAATTTTAAGTCTATTAGCTAATATTTTCCACGGTCTCAACATTACTATGCTTTTTTGTCCCTAAATCTAAAAATCAGGATTTATGAAACCATCATCCTTCCAACTCTTCTTTACGAATGTGAAACGTGGCCACTACCGCTAAAGGATGAACAATGTCTTAAGGTATTCGAAAATAAGGTGTTGTGCAGAATATTCGGTTCAAAAAAGGATGAGACCACTAGAGACGTCAGGATAGTATACAACGCAGAATTGTGAAGCATGTACTCAGTTAATATTATTCAAGTGATAGCGTCACGAAAATTGAGATGGGCTTGTAAAGTTGTTGGGCTTAGTAACGAGCAAACTCCTTAAATGTTAATAAGCGCTATGCCGACTGGTACTTCTGAGGGTAGACCGAGAGGTGGAAAAATTTCATTAAGAGTGATCTGAAGGAATTGGGTTTGAGGAATGGTCGGTGGACAGAGGTTTATAAGCAGAGATTGGTGATATCGACACATCTTGGGTGCTTTATTCAACACGAGTCCTTTGGTTCACGAAGACTTTTTAATGTTTTATTAATATAATTATTATTTATAATACATTTATTTTATTGATTCATTCAGTGAAATTTACAACTGTTACTGTTTATTTCAATAAAACACGCAAATGGTAGGCATGATACATAGTGTCATGGGTACACAAGACAAGAAGAAAGACATAAGACACGTAGAGAAACTACCCATTGGCAATACTCAGATATAAAATTCAACTTAGAAGCTATCATTTTTGCAGACGCCTCGGAGGATTGTCAGGAATTTTAAAGGTTGCTAGATTTGAAACTAGTGGGTTTGAGTGGGGAAAAGCTTGTCATGAAAAGATATTCGGGCCAAATCAGCAACAAATGGGACATTTATAATCTAAAATGTTTATAACATTATTAAACTCTAATGACTTGAATGCTTGGGCTGGGATACAATTTTGTTATAAAACATAACCGTTAAAATTGAATAAAATGTGTAAAAATAAAAATAAGATATAATATGCATAAATATATATTTAAATATATTTATTTCTAATATAATTTGCTACAATTAATATGCATAAAAGTAATATGCTGTACCAAACAGACCAGTCTCAAACTTCTTAAACTTGGACAAATTTAAATGTGCCTATAAAGAATCAGATATAATATACAATGAAAGAAAAAATTATACTAAATACTTTCAACAGATAAATATGTACGAATACATAAAAATAAAAGTAAAATAATAATAATAATAAAATAAAAAATATGTTGAATTAAAAAAATCGCGTTGTAGTAAATTCCCTTTACTAAGTAAAGTAAAAAGTCTTCCAAATCAGTTTGGTATGCAACTTGTAGTATATTTGTAATATAGCATATCAGATTTGGACATGTTCTAAAGTTAAAACTAAAAGATTTCATTCAATTAAAATTTAATTTTGATGTAAGTAGAGCTAGTGCAGGACTTTAACCGTCGTCCCCCCGCGCTCCTCTCGATAGCCCTGAAGAAGACCTGCAACGTGGCTTGAAACGTATCTTTAATAAACATTTCTCTCTACTTTTAGAAATTTATTGAGCTCCATCCGGACCATTTTCTTTCACTTACATATACAAGGTCAACTATTATCATGCGAGATAAAATATTTAATTATTTTTTATTTTGTAGAGAAAAGATATGTACTGGCCCGAATTCGAACCCGGGACCTCCGCAGCTGTAGCAGGGTACTATACCAACTAAGCGTCCAGGATCGTAACCAGGTCTAACAAATCCATTCTCTTCAACGATCCCATATCCCCAGCACTCTCAACTTTTGCGATGTACATATGGGGAAGAATGTTCATTGAACATTACTTTTAGAGAAATTACATATTTTAGATTAATGAATTAATTATTAATTAATCAATTAATTATGCTAGGTAGATTACTTATTTTAGAGAAACATTAGTTTTAGAAAATAATAGATTTGTCGGGCCTGGTTACGAGCCCTGGTAGCTTAGTTGGTAGAATACCATGCTGGAGATGCGGAGGACCCGGGTTCGAATCCCAGCCAGGGCAAATCTATTCTCTCCAAAAAAAAAATTTAAATAATCACAGTAAAAGAAAAATGAAAAAATATAAATATAAAAATGACGTACGTCAACCAGATCCCAATTATAGTAATGCTCAATAAATATTCTTCCGCATATGTACATCGCAAACATTGCGAGTGCTGGGGATGTGGGATTGGTAAAGAGAATCGATTTGTCTGTCCTAGTCACGAGCCCTGGTAGCTTGGTTGGTAGAGTACCACACTAGAGATATGGAGGACCCGGGTTAGAATCCAGGACAAATATTTTATCTTCAAAATAAAAAATATTTAAATAATCACAATAAAATAAAAAAAAAATTATAATAGATTTGATGTTTATTGATTCCTTTAAAAATATATATTTAGGATCAACCTAATTCAGTACAATAGTAAATATCTGTTCATTTCTACAGTTGTGAGATTCTAACGTTAAAAACTATACACGTTCTGATCTTTTCAATGAACAGTATGGTTCAGTTGTTAACTAAAGTTCACCGACTCAACAGTTCTACACAGTAGGCCTATTTACGATACAGATTTTCGCTTTTAGGCTCGAAACTTCTTACGGATACTCTGTCAATACATCTCGTCTGTTCAATATGGATATATACAGCGGATGGACGTTAAGATCAAATAGGCGAGTCGGTTCGGAAAGAAGAAGAAACCTTGACAGGCCATTGAAGTTTATTGCCTTGGTAACTGGCAGCCCTTTCAGAAGTGGCACTGTGGTCGAAGCTTCAGCGGAAAATTTTCTTAACAAAGTGTACCTAAGGTTTACTCTTAGTTTTGCGTATGCTTCTCTCTACCACCCCCTTCCTTGCATAATAAAATATTTGGTTTGTATACGAGTATATTGGGTCCTTTCACATGACATGCAAGTTTATTAAAAAAAAAAACATTGTGAAATAAAAGCATGTTACCAAATGTTCAATCCTAGCACTGAAAAATTCAGTGTTTTCTAAAGAAATAATATCTAAAAAATGCATTTTTGACTTGAGAATCATTTTTTTAAAATTTTACTCTTATAGAAGTTGTACAAATTTCGTATTATATAGAAATCTGTTGGAGGTAAAATGAAGGTCAGTCAATACAAAAATATTAAGAAATTAATACATTCTTATTTAAAATATTTACCTACATTTTCTACCCATCTTTTCCAAAGCGTTACAAGATTTTCAATCCCAGTACTGATAAATTCAGCGTTTTGTAATGGAAATAAAGCTTTTAAATGCGTTTTTGACCTGAGAATAATTTTTAAAATTTTTATCCTTAAAGCAAATGTCCAAATTTCTGAACAGACCGGTCTATAAATTTGTTAGAGATAAGTCTGGGGAATAAGGTGGATTTGGGAGGACTTTCTAACCCAGCTCGTTTAGTTTTTCTCTATCTATCGTGAAACGTGCCGTGTAAGAATATTGGTCCCTTCCGATTAAGGTTGTTTTTTATAGGTTCTTGTTGCATTAAGTGCGGATATGATGGTTTTACCTCGGGATAGAAAGAAGAAATGAGTTATTTACGAGTTAATTATTTATTTATGAATTAATCTGTGCCACCAGGAAATTTCTCATACCAATGAATGTTCCGTTCGTTACGACACACTTCCCCGAACGCGGTAGTAATATTTTTTGCAGCTAGGGCTGCAGGGTATCCCTGCTTGGTGTTATACTAAACAATGTTCGTTCAACTGTAGTGATAGTAAATATTATCTGAAAGAGAGGATTAATAACAGCTCATTACAATCTGGTAACATAAACATAGGAATCCTGAATAGTGTTAGTCGACTTTATACATATATATATATATATATATATATATATATATATATATTAGTATATAGTACTATATAGTATAGTACCCCACTACAATAAGTGTTTAAGTCGGATTTTGTCAAGATAGAGTTAACTGCTTTCAGATAACCGGAATCGTATCATTCTCGTAGTTTTTGGCTTTAAATGGAGTTGTATTATAAGCAAAAACTCTTTTTCAAGCCAATGACCTACTTACCCTCTTATTCACTATGAAAATAACTCGATTCCGCTTACTAACTTTAAGTACAAGAAACTCATTTTGGAGAAAATTAGAGTTAACCACTTATTCACAGGTGCTGTTGATACATGAGGAAGGAAATGGTCCAGGAAAAAATATCTTTAAGAAAGAGAACTATTTATCTAAAAGACAACGTTTCGATCTACATTGCTGATCTTCTTCAGGGCATCTAATGGGGTTAAGGATTGACAGTTTACAGCAAAGGAATGGAAGGTATAGCGTTGCATAGTCAAATGTCAACGCTTGACCCCATTATAAGCCCTGAAGAAGAACTACAATGTGAACCGAAAGGTTGGCTTTAAAATAAATAGTTCTCATAATGAAAGAGATTTTTTTATGGTCTATACCTGGACCATTTTCTTTCTCATAAACATAGTAAATATCAGAACCTAATAATTCTACTTTGAATTTCTGAAATAATAATCTGGACTTTTCATTTGGAACTTATGAAGTTAGCACTTAGTGTTTGGATATCAACAAATAAATAACATTCTATTTCAGATGGATAATATTCTGAAATGTTGATTCGAAATGTTATTATTGCCACTTTTCTTAACTTTGATTACGGCCCATCCTGCTTTTAGATCAGCCTATATTTTATCGGACGATAGGGCTCGCTGTAATATTGATCATAGCATCCCTTTGATGCTGCATGCACTAGAGCACCCCTTCGTTAATGTTTATGTTTACTGGGCCTTTACGGGTAGTTACGGTTTTAGCGATTGATTAGTGCGCATCTCCGTAATGCACTGGGCTCTTGAACTCCCAATTTCAGATATATGTTCCATTACATAGCTTTCCTTGTTTATAGAGTATAGTCCTTTATCATGCATTGTTCTTAACAGTTATTAATGTTATGGATTTAATCATTCATTGATGTAGCTTCAATAATAATATTATCAACTAATATTATAATAAAAACGGGTTTGTGGATGATTTGGTACTTTTGGGCGAAGTCGTGGAAAGTATGAAACTAAATACAGAAACGTTGATGAATGGAGGTAAGAAAATAGGGCTCGAAGTAAATTTGGATCAGACTGGTTATAGTGCCAGTAGCAGAAAAGGGGGAGATTTTGGGGTTATTCTTTTAGGAGGGAATAAGTTCGAACACGCCGAGAAGTTTAAGTACTTAGGTCTATGGTAACTAGAAATAACGATATTCAAGAGGAAAAAAGTTATTGATAGCTATTATTTGGTCTCGACATTACCACCCTCACGTTTTTTGTCCTGACATCTGAAAATCACAATTTATAAAACTATCATCCTTCCAGATCTTATTAACGGATGTGAACCGTGGTCTACTGAATCGCTAAATGGCTAGAGTGGCTAACTCTAAATGCTGAACAACAACTGAACGTATCCGAACATAAGGTCTTGCGTAAAATATCGAGATTAAATAAATATGAGACCACTGGAGTATTTTGAGATTACACAACGCGGAAATAAATGTGCCCAGTTAATATTAGCTTCACAAATATTAAGATTGAATTTGAAGAGCGATTTGACTGAGTTGGGAATAGATAGTGGTCCATAGACGGAAATTTGTAAGCAAAGATGTGGTATCGGAGTCAAATGATATCGACGCCAAACCTTCGGGTTCGCTAAGCTTCAATTAGATATTTTCTATAGTAGACTTTCCTCTGATAAGGACGCCATCCCTAGATAAGGGCAGAGAATATAGCAATCCTGTAACCTTCTGATATTTCTATATTCTATATATATGTCAAATATAGAAACGTAGAAAACACAGATCGATGCGGTAGCATTCTTCCAAAATAAAATTAAAAAAGGGATATTGCATATGAAGAAGTGTTGTAAAGAAGCTCACTAATTAAATTAAATTTTAAAACAATGATTTGAGGGTGTTATTTGAGAAGTTGCAGAATTGTAGGAGGTTTGGGAGCTAGTGCTTGATTCGACAAGATTATGATTTTTTAGCTTTAAAATTCGCCTGTTTCTAGTATAAGGAAATGGGTGTTTAATTTTGTTTAGAAGAACTAAACATGTCTAAAAGGCTTTCGCAGAGTTGACACCGTGATGAGTGTTCACCTCATCACCTCACTTATGTTGAGATTGCTTATACCTTAAGGAATAAACTTTCGTTAAACAGTACCATTACAACTCGGGAAGAGTCTGGGGTTCAGTAGACGATATAGAATGTGCTGTTTCTTGAAAAACAGTTGTACAGGGAGGTTATTTGTCCTAGACCACGCTCTACCGCTAGATCTCCCCCTTATTTCGGGTACCCACATTATAGATGCTCGGTGAGCACCAGGAGAGTCCTAGATGCCTCCGACCGCTAACAGATTAAATAAAAGTCTTCCAACGAGTGGGATAAGCATCCAGGACCTTGGGCATGACTACTCAGCGCGCCATCACTGTGCCACCCCGTTCCCTTTAATGTATAAATTTAAATGTATTAAATATAAGCCTAGTATTATTAACTGAATTTTTTTTTCACATCCTCCAAACTTTTATTTACAATATATTACAAATTTACAATGAATACATGCAAGTGCTTATATATATAAAGGCCTTCTGTTACCTTTCGGTATTTTAAGACGTTACAATGTGAGTCCGCTGAAGGCGGTTTTTACTCGAACCGGCTCAGAGCCGCTGACTTTATACAATGCTAATACAAAACAGGGAGGGACCGTTTAGCGGGATCAAGAATAGTGGTAGAAAGAAGAAAGTAAAGGCAGGAAGAAGGAAAACGATTAATATATCAATTAACTGAATTTAATTCTCAAGCCTTAATAAATATTGTTTTGAAGATCAGCTTCAGTGGGATTCATTTTCATTTTAAATAATGAATTAAATAGAAACCCGTTGTCATACTAGAAGGTATAAAATGAAATTACTCATGGTGGATTCCTAATCGTCATGAAATTGTTATGAATTAAACAGTTAAATGTAACATTATACCTATAGAACTTAACCCGAGGTATGAAAATTGTTTTTCGTGTGCAGTTGAATTCTCGGTAACACAGGCCGATGGCGATATTGGAATACTTGATGATATCCGAAATTAATAATTCATGGAAAACTATAGAAACGAAAACCAATTACCTTGCTAGCTTGTGTATTTTTAATTTTTGTTTTTCTGTTCGCGATTATTTAATAACCAATGTGCTTGTTTAACAAGATTTCTGGAACTTTTCTCTTTTTTTGGAGTTCACTCCTAAAGAAACGATTTTCATATTTAGCCCGCAGTATGAAAAATTTATGAGGAGTAAAATCAAGTTTTATTTAAAAGTGGTCCGTTACGTTCCTTTCTCGATAACTTTGAATTATTGGTTTTACATAATAGATAGAAATTAAAAGTTAAATTCAAGGACTAATCGGGAAGAGATACGTAAGGTATCTAATTCTATAATCTATCTAATAAAGGGTGAGGTAACAGTGTATTATTCTCTAAGTGTTGAAATACGATAATTTTTTGTATAGGAGCCTTTTTAAAGACAACTATCCAAACATACACTATTACTACTCTTATTTCGATTCCGCTGTAAGCTGGTGGGGTCCATTCATATCAGATGGACCCAACCTCAACAGACGACAGGGCAGCGTTGCTCTGATAAGAGTAGGAAATTTATTAGCTATCTAGCACATCTAGCATGGCTGTGCAGTGACTATTTAATTGCATACGGTGTGTATTGCTACTAGGACAGGATATTGGTGTATTAGGAAGTGGACAGACAGTTATCATGCTAGGCTTAAATTCACCTCTACCGGACAGAGAAGATAATTCAAATAAGTAAAGACAGGGAAGAAATCAGCCAAGAGGAAGACAAGGAAAGCAGAAGAAGCGCCACCGGTAGTGACATCGAACAGCTTTATCGCTCTAGCTAATTTACCACTAACTGAGAGACCAACGGAAAAAAGTAGAATTATCACCAATATTGATAACTGTTCCACAAGGTATCACTATAAAATATATATAAGACAAATTATGCCACGTCAATAGATGTATAATCACGGTTGTGAAATACATCCCAAAAAAAGATATCCTACCGCCTCAGTGCTATAAATGTCAGCAATTTGGGCACACCAAAAACTACTGCAACCACACCGTAAAATGTGTAAGATTCGGCGGTTCACATAACATATGTGAATGCCCGCGACTAGGCGAACCAAAATGCTCGAATTGCGAGGGAGCGCACGTCGCTTCTTAAAGAAAATACCTCCATAGGAAAAAATTAGAAGAAATAGTGACTGAAAGGATGGCAAATATCTGGAAAAGAGATCTACGCAGATCAGTAATAACCAAAACATACCCAACCTAATGACTAACAGCATTACAGTTCACTCACGTGTAGAATACGCATCTTTTCTACAAGGTACCAAAATGGCAACCGAACCACAACCATCAACCAGTCAAACTATGCTACACCCCCATCAGAGCCTACACAAACTCTCGCCTATATACCTCAACCACCGCAGACGGACCAATCGCATCTCATGCTAGCTCATATCAATCAGCTGGCTCACTCAGCTCATGGCACAATTCACTTCCATGATGTGAGAACTTAAAGCAAAACCTCAAGGATTAACAGGACAGCACTTAACCAAATAAATAAATTCACAATATTAAATCTCATCTGTTAAAGTAAAGGTAATTATATAATGATTGATTATTTACGTATTGGAAAGTTATATAAATATGAATTTATACTAATAAAATGAATTTATATAAAATTATGATTTTATTATATGTGTGTGTGTGTGTGTTTGAGTTAATTTGGAAGTTTTTTTTTTTCTCTTTATATTTCCATCCACACCTGTCAAATACAAATAATTGACAATCAGCAGATTGACTGACCGAAGAAAAAAAATAGAAATGACATGGAAGGCATGACGAAGAACAGTACCCAGCGGTACCTCTCCATTGACTTTCTTTTATTTCCTACTGTAATAGATCTCTCATCCACGTCCTTTTTAGTCTCCTCCTAGTGTTCTCAGGCATGAGAGTAGTGGCCATTTGTTGTATCAATGGGTTTAGGTGTCCGTATAGTTTTTCTTGAAAGCGTTTGTAGTACGTTCGTATGTGTTCGTCAACCGTTTTTATTTTTAAGTCAGTCTGCAGAGTTTTGTTATTGACGTACCATGGTGCATTAGTGATAAGTCTAAGTACTTTTGACTGAAAAGTTTGTAGTCGTTTTCTGTGAGTCTGTTTAGCGATGCCGTAGATTTGTAAAGCATATGTCCAAACTGGTTTTAGTAAGTAAGTGTACGTATTTAATTTCTGTCTTAAATCTAATTTGGAGTTTTTCCTGAATAGCGAGTACATTAATTTGAGTTTGTGATTTAGTGATTGGCGTTTCATCTTAACGTGAGGACCCCATGTCATTCTCCTATCAAATGTGAGTCCTAGGTATTGTACTTTGTCTCTCTGTGGGATGGGTTCGTTATTAAGGAAAATGGGAGGGCTTATTTCGCGTCTAAGAGTAAAAGTGATATGTTGTGACTTTTCGTGGTTCAGTCTGATTTTCCACAGTTGGCACCACTCATTAACCTTTTGTAAGTTGTGTTGTAAGTTTTGTGATGCCTGTGTCGCGTCTTGATGTTTGGTAATCACGGCAGTGTCGTCAGCGTAGGTTGCGATCAGTGTGTTAGGACTTTGTGGAATGTCGTATGTATATGTTATGTACAGTAGCGGTGCAAGTATTGATCCCTGAGGTACACCGGCTAAAATGGGTCTTATTGAAGATAGCTCTGAGCCCTGTCGGACTGAGAAAAATCTGTCTGTAAGGAATGAGAGAAGAATCAGATAATAAGTGTGTGGTAGTACAGTCTTGAGCTTAAAGAGAAGCCCCTTGTGCCAGACCTTGTCGAATGCTTGGGCGACATCCAGAAATACTCCAGTTGCATATAACTTCTTCTCTAGTGCTGTCGATATGAAGTCAGTTACTCTGTGTAATTGCTGAGTAGTCGAGTGTGATTTTCTAAAACCGAATTGATGGTGAGGTATTGTATTTTTGCCAGTCTGTAACTTATAAGTAAGTAAAGCGGGGATAAAGTAATTTTTCAAAAATTTTAGAACAAATAGGCAGTAAACTAATAGGTCTGTAGGATGAAGGGGTGGTAATGTCTCTATCTTGTTTTTTGATCATTGAAACAATTGAGTATTTCCACTGTATAGGGAATTTCGTAGTTCTAAGTATTGAGTTGTAGATTGTCGTAAGAAGCACTAGAGCTTTCCGAGGCATTTGCTGGAGCACCTCGGCATTTATTAAGTCATAGCCCGGGGCTTTTCTTTTTGGTAAATGTCTAATTAGTTCTGCTACTTCTGTTGGAGTGAATGAAGGTGGTGGAATGATAGTTGTAATGGGGCGTCAAGAGTGTTATTTACAGTTATTTCGTGTTCTGTGTTTGTGAAGTCAGTATGTGGTGTAAATACGGAAGAAAGATGTTTGGCAAAAAGCTCAGATTTTTCCTCGTCCGACACAGCCCAAGAGCCGTCTTCTTTTCTAAGAGGTGCCGACATCTCTCGGTGTTTTAACAGTCTTTTGGTATGCTTCCATAAACTTCCATCGTCTGTCGAGAGGGATTTAATATAATTCTCATAGTTTGATCAGTTAAATTTGGTAATTTGACGTTTTAGTTCATTATTCAGTTTGTTAAATGTTCGTCTATCTGATGGTTGTCTGTAAGTTTGCTATATTTTACGAGCTCTTTTCTTGGCCCTGATCAAATCTCTAATATACTGCGGGTAGCTTGGTAAACTATCCGTTTTTCTATCCCTGGGTTTTGATGATAACCACGCTGCGTCTTGAATGCTTTTAGTGAACTTTTCCACTGCCTTCTCTAGTTCTTCTTCATTCTTTATATAAATAGGGATTGAGAGGTGAGAATTGAGAAAACTTCTGTATAAATCCCAATCCATTATACCCTGTGTTAGGGAAGGTCTTTTTTGTGCCTCAGAAGGCTCTTCGCACAGGATCATTTGAACTACAGAATGATCAGAACAAAGATCAGAGCTCGTATTTACAGTCTTGTTTACTGTTCTTAAGCCTTTTGTAACAAAAAAGTCCAGTAAGTCCGGGGTTTTGCGTCGAGAATTAGGCCAGTAAGTAGGAGAATTTGGAGTTGATGTGTCTAATGAAAGTTCATTAAGAGCATACCACAAGTTCCTACACAATCTTGAACCCAAGCATTGGTGTTTCACGTTGAAACCACCTCCTGCGATAAAACATCTACCTAACCGTTTGAAAAACTCAGAAAACATCGAAGATGTAAGCTTGTACCTAGGGAAACAATAAACTGCAGCGAACGTGATATTTTTCTGTTTTGTATGTAATGTGATTCCAGTTGTCTGTATGTGTGGTGTTATGGGTAAATGAATGGGACTATGTTTTAATGACGATTTGATAATAATGGCGGTGCCACCGTGAGCCGTTTTGTCAGGGTGATCAGTTCTGTAAATAATATAGTCTGAAATATAGATTTTTGATCGTGAGGTAAGATGTGTTTCAGTGATGAGTGCTATGTCTGTCCTTTTTTCATGTAAATATAAATCAAGTTCGGTCCTGTGTTGCATCAGTCCATTAGCATTCCATAGGAGAATTGACAAGGAGCCAGCTGTTGAAAAATTAGGGGGCATGGCTGTGGTTCCAGGCTTCTGTAACCTGAGTTAACTGTTGGAGAAGATTAAAAAGAGGGTAGATAAGGTTGTTAAGACCCGTTAGTATTTGAAATAGTTGGGGAGGGGCAGTATCATAAGGGGGCACCGGCTGGGTACTGTTATTCATCATACCTGTTTGAACATTATAGTGTTGTGGTGTTGACTTCGGTACTGGTGGACTTCTTGGCTTCTGCTGAGATTCCACTCTGTTCTCCGGATGTCCTGGAAGATTGGGCTGTACAGGTCTGAGATTTGGGAATTCTTGTGAATCTGGTGGCAACTGAAAAGGTTGAGCTGATGAAGGCCGCTGGTTGTAATGTCTTGAGCTACGCTGAATTCTTAAGTTCCTCAGTGTTTGGCACCCTTTGTAGTTGGCAGGATGTTGGCCACCACAATTGGCACAAATAGCAGGAGTTTCTCTTGTTTTACTGCAAGTTTTGCTGTCATGGTGCCCGCCACACCTTGGTGGGTGGTTGCAGTAGCCACGAGTGTGACCATATTGTTGGCACCTTAAACACTGAGGAATGTCTCTTTTCTTCCGCGGTTCTTCGATGTTTACTTTTGTGTAATAGATATCTTCTTAAAAAGTTTCTTTTGTAATATCTAAAAAGAACATTGGTAAGGGCTTCTTAAATCTTGAAATAACGTTTGTTACATTACAAGCTTCGTAACCTTTCTCTTTCAATTCTTCTTTTATAATGCTAATTGGTGTAGAGTGATGGAGGCCCTTAATCACTATCCTGGGGCATCTGTCCTGAAAGGTGTGAAAATCTGCGCCTTCTCTTCTTAGGCACGCATTTAAATTTCTGTAAGTGTCAGGTGTATCAGGATAAACTGTTATTCCTTTAAGTGTGGTTTTCACCGTAAATTTGTTTGGTCCGGCTTTTTTTTTTAGGAATGCAATTATTGCAGAGTAATTTTCTACTCCATTTATATACAGTGGGGACGGTTTTTGATTTATCACGTGTCTCGCAGTATTTTCTAGTTGTTCGTCAGGTATTGAGGTTAGTATTTGAAAACTGTTGTGTGTTTGGATTGGCGCTTGTCGTTTCTGTCTAATGTGATCTGGTTCAATTAGTAAAGGTCGTTTACGACCAGTTACTAGCTCCCACGAACCATTATTATTACTATTAGTACTTAAATTAATACTGTCCGCTTCAATATCACTTACCGCCTGCGAAGAAGTAGACGCTTCTCCCATGGCTGGCGGAAAAACCCGCACTTTTATTATTTAGGTCTTAAATCTAACCTGTCTGATCAGAATAAAACACTTTTTAAGAATAAAAAGTGAATATTAAAACATTAACCGAAATTATATTTATAACACATAAAACTAACCTATTTTCACTTTCACTTCGATCATATGTTTTTCAATTTGGCAGTTTTATTGTTTTAAAAAAATCACCGCACTCAGTGGTTGCTCTGACGATGGCCTACAAAGTAGGCGTTAGACTTGTCGAAACGTTGGCACGAATAATAAAAAATATATATTTATAATTTCAATTAAAATAGTTCACATTAATTTAAAATATTTTTTAAATTAATTTACAAATTAAAAAAATATGTGATGATAAGTATCAGTAGAGATCGATTAATTAGCAAGAACACATTTAAAATTTAATTAGAAACGGAATGGGGTAAACTCCAGTCGCGTGTCGGAGCTGACACACACAATTTTTTTTTAGGAATGAGCTTAGAGGAAAACGTTTTATATGGTTTACATGTTATAATTATTCAAGGAATCAGATGATTTACTAAAAAATACAAAACATGTAAATAAATATAATATGAAACACCACAGTATCGGTTTATTTTTTTAATTAAATTAAAGTAATTTTATATTTTGTTAAATATTTACTTTTTTCAGTTTGTTTTATTAATTAGATTTGATTTAGTAGTTTTCGAATTTTCACAAATTTAATATCATTGCATAACTATAAATATCCTTAAGACATTGTTATTTTTCATACCCATAAAGAACAATTCAATGTTATATTGTTTTATAAATTCTTATTTTTAAATTCCGGGTCGAATGAATATAAAAAAAAATGGATGAAAGACATTAAAATATAACTTTTTAAATATTTACTTATACTAGTTACTTTTAATGGTTAAAAAGTAACTATTTTTAATTATTTACTAAAATTAGATTTAATTACCAGTTATTTTTCTATTACTATTGTGATCGCTAATCAATATTCTGAGACTTATTTATATATTATTAAAGCAATATATAAAATAATTATAGATAAATTTAATTTTGTTTGTTCTTTTCTTCATGTTACTTTAACATTTCTTTTATATCTGCCTTTTATTATATTACATGTCTTACTTCTCTATTGCTCTACGAAATTTCATCAAATGTCTAGCAATCTCAGTATTTTTTTACTTATTAAAAAGTCTCTGATACTTTTTTAGTTTTGAATTAAGGAATAAAGCTCCAACAAATTTATTTTGAGAATTGCTATGAAATTAACAGATTATAATGAAATATATTTAAAAAATTCTTTTTCAACCAGCTACTTATATTCGTTAGAAATAACAGGCGTACCCAAAGAAAAAAAAATCCAATATTTTTTAGTGATATTTGTTTTGTCTATTTGTGTGACCTATCGTCATTGGTTCCATGTATACATATTTATCTAATTTGACCAAGTCTATTTTTTTTAAACTTTAATATTATATTTTTATTTTTTTAAGTACAGTTAAAAATAAACAACTACAACAAAAAAATGTTATTCGAACTTATGAGACCAGCTTACGGGCCATGAAAAATGTGGCATTCGGGATGGTCCAGTTGGAGGAGATGTTTCCCTGGAATAAGCCACATCGTTATCTCCTTGTTTAATTTTCTTTCCCCAAGAACACAATGGCCGTGACCTCCTACGAGAGTCATTGTGCAGTTTCTAGGAAAATCAAGTCTTCTCCCCAGTTGCTCTTTTTATCAAGCACAATTGGACTTCTAATTACTTTTCTTCGTAGGAGGAAAAATATACCCTCAATGGTTTAAAAAATTGTTTTTTCTCAAATTAACGAATATTATCTTATCAAATAAAAGTTTTGTTTAATAACTTTGCAAGTGCGCTATTTTAGAAAACAAAAATCTGACCTACTAAAACCCATGAAGGGCCTTGGGTTCATTACATGCTAGAGTCTATACTGTTTCAAGGACAACATTTATGCAGGGAAGTGATTAAACACGAGCTCAACAGCCAGGTTATTGCCAAATTAAGGGTTCTTTTGTCAACTCAGAAGGATCTTTAGATCGCCCAGGGCACATCCGTCATTAACAGATTAAATAACTTACTTGCCACAGCCAAATTTGAACCAAAATTAGTCACAGTTTTTTAATTTTTTTTGTGAAAACCTTAAATGTTAGGCAAGACAAACCTTTTTGTATATTCGTATATTATCTTATCTTGTAAGTTTTAAATTCTAGATTTAAGTTTTGTATAATAGGTCATTTTTCAATAAGCATATTGACCCATGGATTCAGATAGAAAAAAAAAATATTTCTTTAATTTCAGTATCATGAGTACCTGATATCTTCTCTATTATGTAGTAAGTTATGTATGAAAGAAAAATAAATTCAAAGTAATATAAACATTTTAATTGTTGACATTTGATTTTAATTAATTTCCCTTTTTTGAGGGTGAACAGTAATAAAATATAAACCGCTTGGTTAACTAATCAATGTTAATTGGTTAATTAACATTAATCGATTAATTAATTAGTGCTATACAGATATAAAAATTCACATACCTTTGTATGCCATTCATTTTTTAATATAAAAAAGGCTAACACATATTATTGGTCATTTATTTTGTCTATCATAAACATTGATCATTTTTGCAAAGCAGATAAATTTAAAAAATAGTTTTAATAATAATAATAATAATCATTAATAATTATATTTTAAATTTACCAAATGTCTGAAAAAGGCAATATTGTAATCAGAAAGCTTTATAGGGAAATATATTCATCCATTCCTTTCTTTCCTAATAAACCCTGTTATTTACAATAAGCATAGAAAAAATGAAATTAAAAATTAAGCATAATTAAATTAAATAAAAAATTAAAGCAGAGAGTCATCCTGTGAATAATTTTAACTCTTTCTAGTATAGAGCATTCCATACGAAAAATTAATTCATTTATAATCGTTCAGAAGAAAATTGCATATTCCGTTCAAAATGTATGTAATTTTTTACGTCAATAGTAACATTTGCTCTATTAAAATATCATAGTTAATTTATTATCTAATAAATTATCAACCTCTCAGTAATACTTAAATTTTACAAGCAAAAGGGCGGCTGAACTCGTCAACCCCAATAATAAAATTTAAAAATTTATGAAACATCGGAAAGTAATCCTAACATTAAGTCTTGAATTACTTTAAGACTGAAGTCTATTCAGAACAATTATAATTATTATTATTCCCTTAGATAGTCCTTTTTCCTCATTGGACATTGTATAATTGTCCAATATTTGATGGAATCTCCTGGACCCTATCCAGTCTCTATAAAGTGTGTACCCTTGACTAGGGGAAAACAAAGTGGTTAAGCGTGATATAGCACAAATCGACTCCCTGCACAACCGCTGACCTTGAAACAGTACAGTATCTATCACGTACTGAAACCGAGACCCTTCATGGGTTGTGGTATAGTTTTATTTTTTTAATTTATGTCAGAACTATTCCTGTAGTTTTCCTTATGTTAGTCTTCTCATTCTATTAGATACCTAATGAATTTACGGTCCTGTACCCACCGACACTGTCCAATGTTTTAATATCATAATTATAAAATCTATTCCTTACTACCTAAGAATATAGTTCTTGAAGGAAAACGCAGCTATTTGTGAATCCTGCGATATTCTCTTAACGGCATTTACTGGTTCTGAAAGCCCGTGAACATAACAGTTGATGTTAAAGACTACAGTTTAGAAGTCGTTGCCACTATACCTTAGTAGCAAAAGGTCTCAGCTTAGCATCCAATTCAACCTTAACGGATTATCATAAATGTAGGCAGAGTTGGATTGAGATGGGGCTAAATGATTAGTACAATGAGTAAAGTTCTGATTAAATTTGGATAGAATGACGCCTAAAGCTTTTGGATACTTGGGTTTCGCTATTAGTCAATTCAAACTCAGTAGCATAGGTACTTATGTGTTTTAACCAAAAATTTATCCAATGGACCTAATTATTTATAGAGTTGTTAGTTACAAAATGATGGTGTGAGATATTTTTTTCTTGTCTAAATTTCTAATAAATAAATGGTTAAATGTAAACAATGATTTCTTTAATACAACATTAATATTGGAACAGACATTGAAAACGGGAATCACGGGATATAACAACAAACTTTATATTAATCTTGAATAAGTATATAATCTACAATTTTCTTCTTTTTTTGCGTTATTTTTCTTTTAAATATTTTTGTCCAGTTGTTCAAAGTTTTCCTTGGTCATTTAGAATATTTTAGTTACTTCATTCTTCACCAGTATCGCTTGGATAAACTGGATTTACCCCTTTGCGGACATTTTCTTCAGCCGTTTTGAGCTGTCCAAACTCTTTTTATCTCTCCGTCGTGTTCACCATCGAAACATTAATCAAAAGTAGCTGTTGGGCCGAGCGACACCATAAAGGAAAAAAAAGCCAACAGGTGTAAGTATCCGACCACGTTTCAATTGCTCGTTATTTTGAGCATTCGAGACAGAATAAATTATACGTTATGAAAACAAATTAAATATAAATCATAATTATAGAAAAAACTTAGGAAACAATTAATTTCATCGAACGAAAGAATTACAAACTATAAAAATACAAATAAAATAATAAAAATATAAGTTTTAAAAAATATTACTTGATGGCCTGTCATTTAATAAAATAAAATGGATCATTGGTTAAATTAATATCATAAAAAAAAAATTAGTTTTATTACAAAATACTTTGTTTATTTCTTCTGGTATAGACCGTGTAGATAAATCTTTCGCCAACGTTTCGTCAATCATGCTGTTGACTTCCTCAGGGCTGAGATGAGAATGAGATTATTAGAAGAAATAAACTGTCTTTTGTAATAATAGTGGTCGTAGAAGCCTAAAAGAATATTTAATTTTTTATGTCCATAAATTATTAAAGTACCTCCTATGTCTTCCCCTCAATCTCAAGGCCTTCTATAATATTAATTGAAGGTACCTTATAATGAAGGTTGGAACACTTCGATCGGAGCAGTTACTTGCTCGTAATTAGTAGAAGTAACGTGATGGCTTGAGGAATTACAGGAACTCTCAATGTGTGAACAGTGCATTACTGTTTGGTTGCCGGCGGAACAAATACAAAATCGTCAATCGAGTATGGTTTCCTCCCAGTAGTCAAAGACGAACTTAAATTGAGTGGGGAGAAAAAGACGAGGTTGAGGTTCAGATATTGCCTATAGCTAATCCAGGAGTTGTATACAATTAGGAGCAATATCTGAACAATTAAACCTACTGTTAAAAATACAATTATGTAACAATGTACTCCCGTTCATTTAACAAAATTTAAATTTTTAAACTACTAACAGGTTACTTTTCTAATTACTAAATAAATAAAACATAGAAAAATATAAGCAATGCAATTCAATTACCTAGCGTTAACAACTGTTCTTTTGGGAAAAAATGGAGGTTTTCCCTTGTGTTCGTCATTTCCCCATCCCAAATAAATAAAAATCCATCATTTTTTAATAACTTATGATAGTAATTTTTTAAGCTTCAGATTATAGTGAACGTAATGAATGGCTAAATCAGATATGACAGAACTAAAAGACCCTGGTGGAATGAAAATCGTTACTGCATACAATACACGAAAATCTCTTTAGTTTTATTCTGGATTATCGTGAGGCAGTTTGCCCTCGAGAGTGGAGATGATACTGTTCCTGTTCTAAAATATTTACAGAGACTATACACACGTTGGTAATGGCGGCAGTCATCGCCCCTAGGGCCAGGGGACCGACTGAATACTAAGTAACAGCCCTAGGACACCCCAGTCCTTCCTTCTAGCTCACTCTCTCTTCAGTGTGAATTCGTTTTTGTCTGTTATTTTTCTCTACAAGACTTATCTAACTTTATTTCATTCAACTTACATTTTTTATACTGCCTTTTCTGATAATTAGGCCAGTGGTAAATCAGAAAAGTTAGGCACTGACTGTGATAAAAGAAAACAGAAGAGCGCTTCTGATTTGGGAGAGACCTGATAAAGATTTTTGGACCCTTCAAAGAACAGCACAGGTGGAGGATCAGGAATTAATGGAGTAAGGGAATCTGATATCCTATGTGTTGTAAGGAAGAGCGAATAGGATAGTTAGATAATGTAGAAAGAATGAAGCCCCATAGGCTTTCTAAAATACAGATATTTTTCATACACTTTATACACACTGCCTTTTATTCGAATAATATTTTATACATTTTATATACAATGTCTCTTCAGAATGTTTATTCGTTTCTGTCTACAAGATTCATCTACATTGTTTTATTTCATTCTTCAACTTTTATTCTTCATATACATCAGATGTATTATAAAATTGCTGTACGAGATTATCAGAATAATAACGATGGCCTCTGGTATCATCCTTTTATGGTAGATAATTGTAAAAATTGATCCATGAATCTTTATTCATTTTAATCAAATAACTCCTGTTTGTATTCAAATTTACTACAAAAATAAATTTCGTGTATTAATAGGAACGCAGATGTCAAGAGGAGACATGTCTAAAATGGTGGAACCCCTCGAAACAATTTAATTTAAAACAATACTAAAAACTTAAGGTCTTTTATGAGAATGAACAAAGTGATTCTTTCGGCTTTTAATGATAAATAATATTTTGATTTCGAGATTTTATTTTGTGGTAGTAAGAGGTGAAAGACAATATCGCTTTTTAAATCAAAACTAAAACTAAACCTTTTTTTCTAAAATTAAAGAAAAATAATTTAAATGGACCATTGAATTTCCATCATACATTATATATATTTTTTAAGCTAAATAAAAATGTCTTATATATTTCATTAATAGAATACATACAAATTTTAAGTAGACAGTCGTGGAAATTCTAAACTTGGAAATACTAAACTTCAATTTCTGAATCGATTGAGGTCTAAATTACTTAAATTTCATAATGTATAAATTGAAATTATTAACATAAGCATTGTTTTCTCATTTATTATTCACATTTTCAAGTAGGTTATTTATTAATTAAAACAAAGTCTCAATAAAAAGTATCAATACAACTTAATTGATATAATAATCAGTATACGATTATATTATGTATACCTTGCATTTGTATTTACATATATTTTCAGCAATATTATGATCGTTATGTTGAACAATACTTAGGTCACTTGTACTTTCAATCATTTTATAAAACACGACGTTTAACTATTACAAATAAAATATTTTATGGTAAAAGAAAATTTCAATCAGTTATTGATGTTTTAATTTATTATTAGTATCAATTACACAAATATTGAAGGAAGCGAGAGGCGCGCCCAGACTCGAAGGAGCAGGCCGAAGTCCAGAAGGCGCGCCCAAGTCCCATAAGTCAAGTGGTGGTACACATATATATTTCACATCAAATGGTGGTCATCAGTTTACACTTGGTAATGAATTTAATGACCGCATCTATTGTGGATTTGTCATCTCTCAGAGCCATGGAGATATTAAAAGGTAACCCGAGTTGGTGTAGCACAGATCGATAGTAATGGCATTCTTCGAATATGTGTCTGATGGTCACTCGCTTCGTTCTTTCTCGGACGATATAGGTGGGTTACCATAACTTAATAACCAACGAGCGTTGATTACCTAGATGTTTTACGTCCCCTAAACCCAAGAAAACAAACAAACAAACAAATATTAAACGATATTTTAGTTAAATATAATCATTCTTAATCACTGAAATTTTAACCTTTAAACAAAAGTTGATTAATTGTAAAACACGCGCACAGGCCGCTAGGCCTCGCAAGTATCTAGCATGTTGATGACGCGAACCTACAGCTTTATCCCTACCAAAAGTTGACAAACGCGACTAAAGAAGTGACACTTTAAAAAAAAAAAAATTAATACGTGAATTTATTGTCGCAATATTCCTGTTATTTTGTTCTAATTTTAATTTTAATTTTACTTATTTTGAATGAATAATAAGCTAGTCGGGTATATTGTAATTTGATTTTTTTTTCTCTTAACCTCTTTGTCTTTTATTAATATTTGAAAAATAGCATGTTAATAATGATTCGTAGTATCTCTTTTACTGAACCAGGTGCATTTTAAGAGAGGGTTGTTCAGGACATTGAATTTTCTGAACATTACTTAGATGGAAGGAGTGGGAGATCTAGTTATGGGGCTCACTAGTTTGAAAATTATTAAAAAAAGGAGAGAAGTTTAACACTCCCCTTGACAAGGATGGAATACATGACAATTATTTATAATTTTTCATTCTTTTTTTATTTATAATTTTTTTACAGAGAATATAAATATTCTCTGTAGCCAGGAAGGTAAGCCTATTCTTTCTTTTTGTATTAATTATATTTTGATTTAGTTTAAAAATAAAGCTATTGAAGCGAGCAGAATAGTTTTAAATAAGATTAAAACACAAAGGACTCTGAACAGTAACAAAAACATAGAGGGGATCGCTCTAATAAAGCAGGCCCTCGACAAAGGTGTCGGCGTCACAGGTGACAACACAAAAACTTAATTGAAAAACTGAGATTACAAAAATCGGGAGGAAAAAGCCGGCAAGTGGAAGCAGGCATTGAAGCGCAAAGAGTAGCTTCGTTGACAGATTAATTTGTCCCTATCGCGCCAAGGGCTAAGGCCCCCCAAGTTGTCACATTCATTCCCTAACCCTTCGCTACCGCCACTTCATTGCTGATACGATACTGTCTACTCAACTGTCAACCTCATCGTGGTTTTAGTGGTTAACCTATTTGGTCTGTGTATAGGACGTATTTCGATTTATAATAATTGTCTATACAAAAGAGTATACTGCTGTAGGCATTTGATATGTTTTGAATAATCTGCTTGTTTTGGGATGCAGAAGTAATCATTTATGATAATTATTCAAATTATTATTATTATATTATTCACTAAAGGTTATAACTTTATTCTGAATTTGGATTCCTTAGTTGTGTACTTACTAATTAATTAAACCATCGATATAGTATTCATAAATATATAGTGCATCTGGGTCAAGTAAGCACTGGGAGAATTATGATGAATATACTTTATTAATACAATTTCTTATTTGGACTATCATTGAATAACATTGAGAAATTATTATTAATGATTCAGATGTAATAGAGGATTGCCATAAAATACATACAGAACGTAAATTAAAACTTATCTGGTAAAACAGGGCTGCATGTAGAGTTCTTGGCGCCATATCTCCTGTTCCAAGCTCTCTTCTCGGCCAGCCTCTGTTTCGGCTGCTCTTCAAGTCTTCGCGACATCTTCCGGATCATTTTATAAAGTGCTTCCATAAGTCATCCATAATGGCCTTCATGTCCCCTAAGCTGCTGATTTGGCAAGAATCCGTTATCAATCCTTTCATGGCAAACTTTATTCCCACTCGAACCCACTCGTTTCAAACCAAGCTACCTCTTCAATGACTGATAATCCTCTGAGGCATCTGAATAAGAAGATAATAAGTTGAATTTTTTATTTCCGTTCTATCAGTGGGTAGCTTCCCTACGTGGCTTATCTCATGTCATTATGTATCGTTCATTTTGTATTGTTCATCTATTTATTTGTTGAATTATAATTTAGTTGTAAATTTTAATAAATCAAGTTTTAAAAGAGGAAAAAAACCGCGTGTAGATTCTGAGAGATCTAGAGATTCTTCTGGGACTCACTATTACCCGATTACGTCCTAATGGAAGTAAAAATAGCTTCTCTAGTAGTTAGAAACTATTTATTAGATCTTTCGACAGCCGTCGCCGAACTCCATCAGAGCTTACATCTGTGGGAGATACACTTAAATAGTCTTATTTTATGGATCTTTTATGCACTTGTGACCTTATGTCTAAATTACGTATTCTGATAAATATCATGTCATGATATTTTTTAATTTATTTATTTCTGATTTTTACAATTGTAAAATACAGAGAGAGTTTGGTTAGAAGTTTTACAAAAATAATAGTACGTCCAAAAAAATAAACAACAGAATAGTAAACATACAGAAAAAGAAAGTAGGTAATTATAATACTAAACATTGTAATGAAGGTAGAGCCACAAATATGGCCATCTGACATCGTGATCATATAACCTTTCCCCGTATTTATTTATCATATCGTTTTTATGTTTCAGCAATAGTTAGGGTTTTGCTCAGCCCACAGCCAGCCATATCCTAAGTCAGATATAATACTCTCAATTTGACTGGCCCAGTTAAATTTGATTAAATTAGTAGAGGAATTTTGAACCGATAACATTTATTAAAGCATATTTTAGGTAGTATTTTATTACACATTGGTAGGATTTTCAACCACCAGTTGATTGTGAGCTTTAAGACTTGTAACTTAAGCACCCTTGTGCCTGTTTCTAGCCTTGTTATGTAACCTGGGGTTTGATTAGGCCAGTAAAAGAGCGATTTGTAAAATCTAACCTGAATGTTCTCTATTTTATCTAAGTACCTTAATGACCCTATTTCACAGGAGTATAATAAAACTGAACGGATTAAACTTTGAAAAGCGTGGTTTTTAAGATCCAGGAAGGCGACGTTGAGATGACTATAATCTGTTTAACCGTGCTCATAGCGATAGCAGCTCTAGCCATCATATCTTGACTTGCTAAATTAAAAAGAGCTGGAGTTGGAGACAACTATGCAGAGGCAGCGGAAAGAACTTACATTCTCAATTTTGTTGTTATTGTAGTATCATGTCATAATATAATAATTTATAATTCTATTGTAATTAATATTTAAATCTCCGGATAATTTTATCTCTCTACTTGCATTATTATTGTTTTTTTATTAATGAATTTCGTTTGGTAATAAAGAAATAAGAAGGATTTCAATGATATACTTAAACACTTCATATAATATTGGTACTGTCTATAATTTCTTGGTTGAACAATTTTTAATTTTAAACTTACGTGTATTATTAAAAAGAAATATCTGCTTGGAAAGTTCTTGACGTAGAATAACGTAATAAATATATCTTACCCGTTATTTAATGTTTCCAATGGTCACAACTTCTTATATTTAAATCAAGGAACTTTAGGTTATTTTACCTTTTTGCTGTGAGGCACATCAGCTCCATTGAACCGCCTAATGTGTCCGACTGTTTTATTTATTTATTTTGAATTTAATACAATATGTTTACATGTAAATTTACGTATAGACGGAATTATATCTAACAAAAAGTTGTAACACAACAGCAGTATACGATAGGGTGGGGCTGTTTCTATGCATACTGTTGTGCAGGAAGATGATTTTGTTGAATCACGTTCAAGCATAAATATCAAAATAATTTTTATAATATTTCACTGGAATCACAAAGAGTGTGATTTAAAATAATTATAGAACCTTAATTTTAATTTTATTTTTATTTAGAGACTATTAATGAATATTAAATTATTTGTATGTATTTCTTTCATAATTATACCATTATAAATCCTTTGTATCTCTTTGAGAAATAACTTTTAATTCCACGGAAATCATTTTGTCATGGAGACCTTTGAAATGGAAGAAGAGAATTAATCATTCCTCTGGCGGAGTCGGAAAATTGGAAAAGAAGTTTTATTTTCATTTCCGATTGAATTAATTTTGCCTTAAGTGTTCTTTATAAAACCTTTATTTATTTATAAAAGCATTTCCGACTTCCATTTTGCTTCGTCTAAAGTAATTGTATCCTTTCTAAGATACCTTAAATCCTGATAATTTTGATATGCCTGATGGGAATTATTTTCTCTTTGTATTATGATATACATATTATGGAACCCTCTATAATATATAATAATCATGGGTGTATACAGTATTACATATGTACACCCATATCCATATACACACACATATATATACACAGTATTGAAATATTACAATCTGCTACTCTTAGGTAATAAGTAACAGGGCTAAACAGTTATACAGACACTCAATGAAAAAAAAACAATAAAAAAAATTAGAAAATAAAATTAAAAATAAACAAATAAATAATGATAAAATAAATAAATAAAATTTATACATGCTGATAACAAAAAAATTAAATATAAAAATGATAGTAAAAATAAAATAATTTTTCACATTCCTAACATAATTAACTATAAATGCTTCCTTCTCTGGCATCTTAATCCATTTTTCTACCTTGTTTTTTTTATCTAAAACATCATTTCGTTCTATTTTTGCTTTTTTATAAATCTGTTTTTACTTGGATAATCCAGGATTCTTCTGAGCAATCGAATAAATCAATATCAACGTTATTTTTTATATTGTATGTAAGTTTGAATACTGACGCCAAACTTAGTCATATGATAGACGTGAGATAACCTGCAGAGACAGATGTGAGCGAAGGTTATAATAGACATTATAGACTGCTATTGTAGAAATTAAGTATTGAGTGTAATTACTGAATATTGACTATTGTGTTGATTCAGGTATGTTATTAAAGATACCTGGAGTTATTTAGTTAGTTATAAATTTGTAAATATGTTCTTTTTAATTACAGTTCTGAACTGCATCCACAAGAGTTTTATTCTATCACCTCATTGGTTAAGTCGTTGAATTTACGACTTACAAATCAACACAATTGAGATGATTAAGGCAAAATTTCATTTTGTAGCGAAAGCTGGAGCAAATTCTAAGACCACATTAGTAAAGGTAAAAACTATAAAATTGGTAAACCAGGTGGAAATTTTTGCTTTCCCAAAAGAACAACAAACTTGTGAAGCACATAAACAATTATTTGCCACTAATGTTGTTGAGAATGTTGTGAAAAGTTTGAATGTGCGGGGTACATATAGAAATGTTGTAATATCACTAACAGAGGAACTGAAATCTATTTACATGGACGAGGAAGGTAATGTAGCCTTTTATGATATGTATTTGGATGAAGTGCAAGAAAAACAAATAGTAAATGTACCAAGCATTAACACAGAAAGGTCTATGCACTCTATAGCTAAGGATATGGTTTTGGAAAAATTTGATGGACATAACTGTAACGCTAAAACGTGGATGAATCTATTTATTCAGGAATGTGAAAGGTTAGGATTGAAAGAAAATAAATATGCTGAGGCCCTAAGGTTATTTTTGAAAGGATCTGCACTGACATGGTATACAATTTATATGCAGACAAATTCACTAACTCATGTATGGGAATTTTGGAACAACTCTTTTTTGGATACCTTTGATGAACAGTCCTGGGATAAAATCGAATATGCTTACAGCTTTAAATACTCGAATGGATCATTTCTAGATTTTGGTTTAAAGAAAAGAAGTCTTTTGATTGAAGTTGATCCATCCTTAACTTTAACGTCACAAATAAATTTAATAGTAGTGTCATTACCACAATTTATTAAAAATAGGCTAAATAAAAAAGAATTAGTGACCATAGAAGATTTAATGTCTAAATTAAGACTTTTTGGTCAGTCAAATAAAATAATAAAACCAAAAACAAATATGAGTGAGAAGAAAACTTGCATCCATTGTGAAAAATTAGGGTATAAAAATAGATTTCATCCTGAAAATTTATGTCGCAATAGAAAAGTAAAAAATGAGAATATTAAATTAGTAAATAATTCGGAAATTCAAGATGCTGTTTCCCATGCTGAAGAAGCAAAAAACGTGTAGTCACCCCACTTATAAAATTGAAGATATTAGTCGATAAAAAACCGGCAATTGCTTTGTACGACTCTGGATCTAATATCTCCTTGATGAATTACGAGTTTTATAAAAAAGAAAAAATGAAGAAAGGAATAAGTGGGGGTGAAAACATAGAAGGCGTATCAGGCGTTGCAAAATCAGAAGGTATAGTGTCTGTACTAATTAAGATTTTCGATATTGAAAAATATGTACCGTTTTTTATAGTGAAAAGCAGAAGATTTAAAGACGACCTGTTATTAGGTTTAGATTTAATTCAAGCTTTCAAATTGCGACAAGATGAGAATTTGAAGATTACACAAAATTATAAAATGTTAGAAGAGAAAAAAATTAATATGAATGTTTTTCAAGAAAAAAAGGAACATGCTATTAACAACTTAGACGACATCTTATTGGAATATGAAGAATTGTTTGCAAAAGATAAATTCGATATTGGTAGAATAAGAAACTATGAAGCAGCTATAAGATTAACTGTAAATAAATATACAGCGAAAAAACCTTATAGATGCACATTAGAGGACAAAATAGAGATTGAAAGGCAAACCAAGGAATTGTTGAAAGCAGGACTAATTCAAGAGTCTTGTAGCCCTTATGCTGCCCCAATAACATTAGTCTTTAAAAAAGAAGAAGGAAGAAAATCTCGTTTATGCATAGACTTCAGAGAACTAAACAAAATAGTCGTTCCAGAGAGTCAACCATTCCCAAGAATTGAAGATTTGACAGTACGTGCTGGAGGCTGTAAGTTCTACACTAAACTAGACATAAACTCAGCGTTTTGGTCGATACCAGTACGAGAAAAAGACAGATATAAAACGGCTTTTGTGACACATCATGGACACTGGCAATGGACATGTCTCCCGTTCGGATTGAAATCGTCACCAGCTATTTTCCAAAGAATATTGTCTAGTGTCTTGAGAAAAAATGGTTTAGATGCCTTTGCGGTGAACTATATAGATGATATACTGATTTATTCCGAAAATTATGTAGATCATATTAAACATATAGAATTAACACTAAAAGCATTGAAAAGTGAAGGTCTCAAATTAAATAAAGCAAAATGTAAATTTGCACAAACAAAAACTGCATATTTAAGACAAGAATAGGTTGTTTTAATGCACCTATGTCACAATTGGGTCCCGCAAAAGAACCTTTTGAAATTGTATCTTTAGACACAATTGGTGGTTTTGTAGGAAATAGAAGTACAAAGAAATATCTGCACCTTATTATAGATCACTTTACTAGATATGCTTTCATTGCTACATCTAAGACACAGATTGCTAAAGACTTTATAAAATTAATAAAAACAGTGGAAAATAAAGGCAAAATAAAAACTTTGTTAACAGATCAATATTCTGGAATCAACTCCACACAATTTAAACGATATGTGAAGTCAAGAGGGATAAATTTAATATTCACAGCAGTCGACTGTGCATTCTCAAATGGGTTGAATGAAAGAACAAATCAAACGTTGGTTAACAGAATACGGTGTATAATATATGAAAACAAGGAACGTCCATGGACTATTATAGCAGAAGAGTGTGTTGAAGAATACAACACTACAATCCATAGTTCAACGGGTTTCACACCAAATTATTTGCTAACAGGAATTGACAACTCAATCTTACCAAAAGAATTGGAAAAAAATAAAAAAGAGAACTTAGAAGAAAATAGATCAATAGCTTTTGAGAACTCGAAAAAAATACATGAACAAAATAAGAAGTATTATGACAGAAATGTAAAGGAAATCATATATAAAGAAGGTGATTTGGTTTATATTCAAAATAGTAATGGTCTAAACAGAGGTAAATTGGAAGTGATTAGATCAGGCCCTCACAGAATAAAAGAAAAATTATCTAACGTGATATACATCATCGACAGTGGATTCAAAAAGAAAGAATCAAATTTATTTCACGCCAGCAAATTGGTTCCTTATCGGGATGATGACGGTAGTCCTCTTCCAAAAAAGGGGAGATGTAAGTTTGAATACTGACGCCAAACTTAGTCATATGATAGACGTGAGATAACCTGCAGAGACAGATGTGAGCGAAGGTTATAATAGACATTATAGACTGCTATTGTAGAAATTAAGTATTGAGTGTAATTACTGAATATTGACTATTGTGTTGATTCAGGTATGTTATTAAAGATACCTGGAGTTATTTAGTTAGTTATAAATTTCTAAATATGTTCTTTTTAATTACAGTTCTGAACTGCATCCACAAGAGTTTTATTCTATCACCTCATTGGTTAAGTCGTTGAATTCACGACTTACATGTAAAATAATGTACCTATATTATTTTATAAATATAAGTAATCTATTAGAATAATATATTACAATATTATAGATGATTTCATTCATTCATATAGCTCCTTTATTTTATATAATGTAATCCCTTGTATTCGGGCATTTCCTCTTAATAGTTAATGTTGTTATATGTGTTGTTGGCTGCTGGTACATTACAGGGGAGCCTCCGCGAGGCATAGAGCCATTAGCCGCTTTCTTTCTGACACGGGAGCTTATTAAAAATTCTTGTTAAGCCGATAATCCAGGGCGTTGCAACTGTTAAACAGAATGTAATATCGAAGAGGGTTGGAACTCGGTGAATACCACACCTTTCCTCACCTTCCTCCGTCCTTTATCCTCTTATTAAACGACATAAATCCACATATTTATAAGGGCCTTGCCGCCTTTTCTCCAGCCCGCTCTTAAATACTGCTCCATAAGTTGTTGTTTTTTTCGTATTACTTAGGAAATAGTGTTTTCATAAATTTTATACCAAATTATGCAAAAAGAAACAGGAATATGCAACAACCTCTGGAGTATTCAAATTTAGATGTTTTTGCATATTGCTGTGTGTATAAATTCATAGAATATGACTAATTTTTTTATCAATGTTATTTGGTATTTTCCGTTTGATGATCCTTGGTTTGGGGCAGGGTGTCAATAATCTGTTTGCAACGAGAGAGGGATGATCGAGATTTATTTTATGGATCCATAATGAAATATATTTTCATTAAAGTTACAATTAGTACCCAATAAAAACAGTGTAAAACAAAAAATAAATGCTGAAATAAAAAAAAAAAGGTCTATTGTTAATTAATTCATGTAACAGTGGGAGACTTACATTTGGCCTGTCGAGGTATAAATAAGATAGGGGTTTTTAACAAGTAACTGACATCGTACAGGCTCGGGACCCCACGCTTAACGTCCCTTCCGAAGGAAGGCATTACCAAAGATTTGTTATTCCCTTTAAAAAAATCCTAGGGCCACCTGCCGGGTTACGAATCCGCGATCTTGGGCTTAGTAGATTGTTATGCTAACCACTAGACCACAGGTCGCCCCATGAATGTGCTAAAGACTTCGACAGATCATCAAGAATTTTGGTACCAAAGATATAGATTATAGTTTGATGCTGGTTTTGATAAAGTTTGTTCAAACTTTATCCGTTTATGATAATCATCACGTTTCTGTTAACAGAAATTATTATTATTATTATAAGAGTTATTTTATTTTTATGATTTGGATTTTTAGACCTTTGAAGCCTAACATCGCATAGGCTCGGAGCCTCCAGTTTACTTATCTATAAAAAATCCTAAAGCCACCTTCCGGGCTGCGAACTTTTGTTCTTTGGTATAATAAGTTGCCTTGCTATCAATGACTATAAGTGACAAATTCAAAAAAATTTTGAAGGTGCATTAAAGAGATATTAGAGATTGTATGGGTAATCAAAATTAGACAATTATTATTTATATAATTAAAGAATATATTAAATTACAAATTTATATTTTTTCCATGAGAAGATTTTAGTTGAAAATTTTGTTTATATAAAAAATTTGTTATAAAACAAATAATTATCCCAATGAGAGCGAATTATTTGCTTTTAACAATCAACCGAATGAAGTGATTCAACAGACAGTATTTATAAATATTTTATATACCTTAAAGGATATAATTAAAATAAATTGTAATTTTTTATAATTATTGGTCAGTTGTTTTGATTTTTAAATATTTTTATTTTAAAGAAAAAATATATACCCCGCCTTTGTCCGGACCTCTGTCTCTCCATGACAGAGCTCCAACCATTTGAGCAACCAGGGTCGCCTGCCTTTAAAATTAGATAATTTGATTCATAAAAGGGATAATTGAAAAATATTACATAGTCTTTAATTTAAACGTTTTCGTAGTTTGTCCTATTGGATTCTGGGTTAATCTTGGTAATGGATCTCATATAACTCAAGTTTTTAATTAAAATAAGATGTAAAACCAATTATTAATATTGTATATTTTAATTATTTGTTTTATTTGCCATCATACCGTACTTGTAACCATCAGAACGGTGTTATGTATTCCTGCTTAACAACACAATGCTGTAAGTGGTCCTTGCCACAATAACATCAACACAGCTGTACAGACAGCTTGCTTCACTGTCAACTCCACCATCTTCAACTAAATCAATTATATTACAATACTAATTGTTAATAATATTACTATTCGTAATAATAATAGACTAATTTTAATTATGCTAGCGAACTATACCTATTGGCATTACTAATAGTTCACTAGAACACTAATAGATAGACGATGACAAGACCTAATGTCATCGTCCACAGAAGGTTGAAAAATATATTAAAGTGATTCCCTATTCAATGGGAAAAAAAAAAATCCAACTTTAGAAGGATTAGTTTTAAAAGTTTCGTATCCATTGAGTAATTTTACTTAACGAGTCAACTTTAGAGTAACTCTTCAATCTCATTTATTCCCACCCTATAAAAAAAAAGACATTAAGTACCTTTTTTTTTAAAGACATGCTACTATTGATTTTTTAATGCTTTAACTTATTTCATCACTTATTTATGCATGCACATAGGTAAAAGTAATCAAACACTAATCAATGATAAATGTGCCGTTTTTTATTGATAACTTTTATCCACTTTTCTAGTAAAACCCTAATTCTGTCTGACCCGAAAACTGTACCAAAATAATTTTGAAGCCACCTATAAATTCTTAAGGAAATTCTGCAGAGACAAAAACAAATGTAAGTCGGACATGGCAAGGTCCGGGTTAAACGGTGGGTGTATCAAAACTTGCTACCTTTCTCAATTTGCCAAAGAAGTTTGTAGTTATTAAATATATGTTGTCGTGATGGAAGGTAAAGTATTTCCTATTGATCGATTCCGGACGTTAGTTTTAAATTGCCTGCTTCAATTACTTTACTTGTCGATAGTGGAGAGTAGAATTAATAGTTTGGCCAGTTTTGCGCTACTCATGATGAATAATTCCTTTCCAATTCCGCTAAACTCTTATCATTTCCTTCCTTGGCGTCACTACGGGGTTCGCAACCGTTTGTGAAGCTTTTCTGGACTTCCACAACGTTCAGTGGTACATGATCCACTCTTTATTTATTTCCGATTTGTCTACTTTTCAAGGAGTCACAGACGCACCTTTTGTGGTACGAATTATCGGTTGCGTAGCCTGGTAGTATTTATAGAGACTGGGGCCGAAAGAGGGTCCTCGATCCCGTGGGATTCATCTCCCGCTGCTAACAGATTCAATGAAAGTCTGCCAACCGGGATTTGAACTCAGGACTTTCATATTGTAAAGCACAGCACTCAGGGCTTTAACGCTGAACCACTGCGATCCCTTTTAACTAGATCATTTAACTCAATTACTATACTTATTGATGTTTCAGGTAAAAGCTAACTCCGGTTTCTTACTTCCTTGTTGGCAAAATCCAACATCATATTACTAGTAATAATACTAATACTAAGTCACTTAGTTCACCGTTCCCCCATATATTTCAGGGATTCACAAAACTAATGTCATATTAATTGAAGAAAATTAAATAATGGAAACTAAAGACTGCTTACGAAACTACTCGAACCCAGAAATATTTATTATGATTATCACGACTGGGCACGCAGTGTAGATAGTCATGGTATAATTAGTATGGAAGGGCATGGAGTGCTAGTTCATAATTATGGTATATCCAGGCTATTGCGAGAGTCATTAGCCTCGGTTGAAAAGAATTTAAATGATCCACTACAGAGCGCGGTGTAGGCAGTAATGTAAAATTCCGCATTTATATTCCAGAGAGCAGCACCGGCGTGATGGATGCCCGTGGCTCGTCCCTTCGCTTCATAATGGTCGAAGCACTAGTTCTTGTTCACTGCTCCCGGCAGATTGGTTTATGGCAGCTCTATGAATCAGCCTGATTTATTTCCAGGTGGTGGTTGCCACCGATCCGACGCATTAACAGATCCCCGATTCCTGAAAAAAGGATTTTAGAATTAGAACCAACTAAAAACAGAAATTAGAAAATTCAAAACTCAAAATTAAATTAACTTAACTGAAAATCTTACAACTTCTGACAAAACATTATGTATGACCACAAAAAAGGTCCTGAATTTCAAAACTTTTAATCACCTACTCCTGAATGAATCCAATGTCTGGTCAAGATGTGATCTCTCTAAAACCCTTCATCCACATTCTGATATTATAAACCCAGCCTATCTTCAATTTATAAAATACGAGTTAAATGTTCCGCTCCAAATCACCCTTCCTCCTAAAGCATTCCATTCTTCAGAAATATCTATTATTATTCACAGATTACTTTCTCGCAAAGCTTCTGGACACGACGTCATCACGATAAAGCATTATATAATGCTATTAAAGTATTAAATATAAAGCTGTACTCCGAACTACATATTTACCTAACATTTGGAATGATAATGGAATGATTGTAAAAATGATACCTAAACCTAAAAAAAACAAACAAAAAAAAACGGAAAACCCTTTTTTTCCGTCATATCCCTCTTTTACCATGTATGGGTAAAATCCATGAAAAGCTCATTCTGAAACGATTATTCCCAATCCAGGATGCAAACCACATTATTCTAGATCACCAGTTTGGATTCCGAACATCCCACACCACTATCCAGCAATGTCATCGTGTGGATGTTGTTTTCTCTGCATTGGAACGCAGATTATATTGTTCGGCGGTAGTTCTTGACGTGAAACAGGTTGTTGAGCGAGTGTGGCATCCAGGATTGCTTTACAAACTTCGCAAATTCCTACCTCCTACATATTTTCTCATTATTCAATCTTAAATCAATAGCAGGTCATTCAAGTAAACCACAATAACGCATATTCATCCCGATTTTCTCAATCTGCTGGTGTTCCTTCAAGGTAGCATCCTTGGCCCAATCCTTTGTACAGTTTATACAGCTGACATCCCAACTCATCCTAATACTATCCTTCCCAAGTATACGGATGACACATGTCTACTATCAGTCAACTCTGATCCAGTCATAGCATCCATACTATTCAATTCCATATCACTAACCTAAAAAATGGTGTCAAAACCGGAGGATTAAAATAAATTCCCATAAATCCCGACAAATCACTTTTACCCTCCGTCGTAAACCAATGACTTCCTGTCCTCCTGTATCGTTTAATAACATCCCACTGATACCTGTAGAATAGATCCGGTACTTAGGACTACACCTTGACAAAAGATAAGCTTGGAATCCTCATTCTAGACTGAAACGACAAGAAACAACACGCTGTTATAGGCTACTTCAACATTTACGTGACAAACGCTCTGACTCAATTAATTACAAAAGACTCATATACATGACAATCATTAGATCCACTGGACTTATGGAGTAGAGCTTTGGGGCTCGTAAAATCATCAATTCTCCTCACTTTGTTACAAACAAAGTAATCCATAATGGCCCTAATGTCCCATTCGTTGCTTACCTGGCCCTAATCCGATATCAATTTTTTCATAACAAACTACATTCCCACTCAAACCCACCAGTTTCAAACCTAGCGACCTCTTCAATTCCTGATAATCCTTCGAGGCGTCTGAAAAAAAGATGGCTCGTGATTTTCTAAATTGAACTTACTATTTGACTCCAAAACCAATCCGCATCCTCCTTTCTTCAGCTGTCCTTCAGAAGGGACTTAAAATGGGAGTCCTGAACCTGTGCGGTGCAAGGTACTCGTTAAAAATTCCCTATCCTAACTGTATACGGATAGGAATTATTAATATAATAACTGTAGTATCGTCCAATTAGCCATAGCTGCATAAAGTGACGTTAAATGAATTAACAACGCAAACTAATTTTCGGAACGATACTATTAAGGTTGTTAAATACATTTAACATTTCTTATAATTAATACAGGCATGACGTTTTCCGCGTAATAAATTTTATTACGAAGATTTATATAAATACCGTATCAGTTTGTATTAAACATTTTACCAAGTATCGCTTAAGCTCCAATCCGATCAAGAAATTAATTAAATTTTACAACGGTAGAGGACTCGGAATATCTTGAAGGAAAACAGGTTCATCGATCTCCTCAGATTCTATGTCAATTTTGGTTTGAGATGGTTTCGAATAATCCCTATAATCCAAAACCGATTCCAAGCTGCTACTTCATTAGGAGGCTTAGTGCACTTCCAAGTCAACAGATTATCGTGGACTTAAACCTAGCAATATTGCCTCAATTATCTGCTCCTGTTTCATCTATCGAGTTATTAATAAAATTAGATTTTATTTTACTAAACAAAAATTAAGGGCGAATATTACAAATTTGAAAAAATATAATAAAAGAAAAGGGGTACGGGCGGAGATTATGGAAATAGTGATAGACTACTTATCCAATTATTCCAGTTTTAAATAATTTTTTAACTTCTCTATTTAACCCTAAAGAAGACCTGCAATGTTGGCCGAAATTTTGGATTTTCTTAAATATTTTATCACTATTTAAGGAATTATTTTTATGACCTCTACCATCTTATTTTTTTCTCCATACTTACGCGGTTAACAAATAGCTATTGAAGTCCATTATTATAAACAACTATAAAACAAATATTAAATATTAAACAAATATTAAAGACTTAATTGAACCGCTTAAGGGTAAGTTGTTTTTCTTTCTTTTATTACCAAATACTAAAGACTTTTTTTATAATTTATAATTTATTTAGTCTCAATCTTAATCCCGATTTAATAACAGTCCAAAAAGATAAAATATTTGAAATGGTTGGGGCTGTACAGCTAATTAATTTTACACAAGTAAGTACAATTATTTTTTATTCTGTGGCTAAATTAAGTTGATTCAACTTAAAATTGAAATATTATAATAAATAAAAATTGATAAATAAAACAAAAGCTTTGAACAATATTGAAAATCCAAAAACATACTACAATTTCGTGTAGTAAAATTTCATGAATAAAATAAAACAATTAAGTATTAAATCTAAATATAATAATATAAACAAATATCAGCGCATTAATATCAAAATGATATTATTTAATTGATTTATAATAAATTCTATTATCTATTCTGAAAATGTTACCAGAGAGTTATGCTATGTTATCAGTAACGTGGAAAGCTACCTGATGAATGTACTGATGACAAAGATAGTAAACGATCTGTTGGTGTTGAGAGCATTCCTCTATTTTATTGCCATTCCGGGATTTAATTAATTTTAATTGTCTTTCCGGATTTCCACGACTTTGTTTGAACCTTTTTAAATATTTAAATATTTCATGCATATTAATATATAAAATAAAAAATTTTAAATGTAAATGTATTTTTTATAACCATTGCTATTGAAAGTATAACTTAAAATAAAATATCCTGATTTGTTCCGCGATTATAATATATGATATATATAATAATAATATGTATTATAATTTTGTTTGTTTAGAATAGAAAAAGTATTTTTTTCTGTAAATTTTAATTTAATAGCTTTTTATATAATTTGTAATAATTATATCGATTATAATCGATAATTATAATTTGTAATAATATAATTAAAATATTTCTTCTAATTTTTACTTAAAAGATATTTTTATTTTATGATCGATTCGCGGCTGTAAACTCCTTAAATAATGGAGGCGTTTGGTTTCAAAATCAGGTATATCCATTTTTTTCAAAAAATGTTTTTTTATTTTATTTTTTATGTTATTAATGCCAGAAATTATATATTAGATGTGTTTGTTTCGTCTAGATACTTCAAGAATCAATACCAAAAGATTCCATTTCCTATCAAGTATTATATTAAAGTGGTTGGGAAATGAAAATTTTTGATTTCTGAAAGCTATGTAAATATACTGTTTAATTATATTGATTTAAGTTATATGCTTTTAAAAATATTTATTTTATTAATTTTTTATCAACCATAAACTAACCAGATATCGATATTTTCTAATCAAGATATATCCGACATACTGTTTTATATGCTAATATAATGTATAATAATATAAGATTTAAAAAAAGAGAATATCGTTTGAAATGAATTGTTATCTAAGTAACGAAAAATAATTTTAAAAAATTGTTAAATTGATTTTTTTTTTAAATTAATACTTTTTTGATCAGTACTAAGTTTTAAAATGGATGTAACCGGTTTTTATCTATAGCTGGTCCTTGACTTTCCTGCTCCTCTGACCAATCCTAATTATTAAATAATCTTTTTTTAATATTAAATAGTTAACTATTTCAATTTTCTTATTTATAACATATGTGAATGATTTCTTGAAATAGCGATGCCGGTTTAGCCGGTTTTTATTCCATTACATTTTTCTGTTAAATATTCAAGTAAAGCTACCAATTATGAGTTACCAATTATCTCAAGTATCAATTATATCAAGTAAAGCTACCAATTATGAGTTACCAATTATCTCAAGTACCAATTATATCAAGTATGGTAAAGCTACCAATTATCTTCCAAGAGTTGGTACAGAATTTTTAAGAATCAAAAGAGTTATAATAATAATTAAAAAATCTATACCAATACTGAATGTGCCTGCATAGCAACCTATATTTGAAGTTAACCGTATCAAAATAATAAAGGGATCCTTCTGAACAATCGAGGAAATACTGATTACTCCCCTCATAATTATTTAAATAATATGGAGTATAAAATGTCTTTTAAATAATCGTTAGTATGTAAAAATGTAACAATGGCTTAGCAGGTTCCCTTTGGAACACCCAAGCGCACGCCTACATCGTACCAAGACAAAAAGGTAAAGAATAATTTATGTAATTACTTTTTTCTTTCGCACATCAGCAAGTGAGTGATTACACTCGAAGTTAACATACTTTATTTTAATGGAGCTTGGCAATATTAGCACTCGAAACTCTTGAATTTTTAATTTTAAAAGTTGCCCTTCTCGCCTGTAAAAGGAGCTCCGAGAGATTTAACTGCTCTCGAGACGAAATTCCCCGCTCAGCCTCCATAATTGAACAATTAAATGGGTGCTTAGGCCGTTGTGTCGGGGGGGGGGGGGGGGGAAGAGGTGCTTCTCTTCATCAAGTTGGTTTCCGGTCGTAACCAACCCTCTTCATTGCCTCCTAGAAACTCTTCACTGAGACGAGAATTTATCCTCATTTTATTTTGCTGACTTTAAAAAAGCCTAGCTATATATATACAGTAAAACCTCTACTAACGGACACCCCTAAATAGCGGTCACTCCCCATTACCGGACGATTTTTTTTGCACCAACATTTTAATACAATTTTTAAGGCATTTTAACCTCTATTTAACGAAACCTCTCATTAACGGTCACGGACAGGCTGTGTTGGTTAGAAATCGATTAAAAAAACCTCTAAAAGACGGACAGTATGACTTTATCCCTTTCCCGTTTCTCGGAAACAATTAGTTGTTTCCGGTCTAAGGAAACAGGGACAGTTGTATTTACTTTTGAGTAAAGGTTTTCCACATAAATACTTTTTTTTTTTCTCGAACTTGCTTTATTAAAATTTAGTTCTGTTCTAACCCTCGTGGCAGGCTGCTGAAAATGTTTCCCTCACGTAAGAGACTCACTTTAGAACAAAAAATAAATGTAATCGACTTTTATGACCTTGAAAGACTCGCGCTAGCGGAAAGACTCGATATCGGTAGGACACAAGTTTCGGGAACACTCAAAAACCGTGCTATGTTTTTTTTTATTCTACTTACCTTTTAAACACATGGGAAATTGAATAAGAGAGAATTAATTTGTACAAATACATATTTATATAAAAATAAAACCTCCCTTTAAAGGACACCTCTAAATAACGGACAAAAATATTTGCACCAGGGCTGTCCGCTAATTCGAGGTTTTACTGTATATATATATATATATATATATATATATATATATATATATATATATATATATTGAATCTAATACCATCGTTATAACAACACAACAAGTAAATATAATGAGATCAATGATACATGATGCCATGGATATAGGCAAGTAGGATAAATAACAAATTCAATGTAGAAGATCACGAGGCCATCTTGTATTCAGATGCCTCGAAGGACTATCGGGAATAGAGGAAGTAGCTTGGATTTGATTGGGAATAATGTTTGTCATAAAATTTTCGAGTTTGGGCCAAATCAGCTACAAATGAGACATTGAGTTCATTTTGGATGATATTATTACTAACAAAATAAGGAGCATCAAGCATTTTATGGTTTTGGATTGTAAGGATTGGATTAAGGAAGGAATTCGAGGGCTTAATGAAGTCCCAAAGCTCTACTCCGTAAATGCAATGGTTCTTATAAAGTCATATATAATTTCTGTGTAATTAATGAGGAGCGATTGTGTACCAAGTGTTAAAGTAGCTTTCAACAGCAAGCAGTTTCTTGACTTTTCAGTCCAGTATGAGGATTCCTAGTTAAACGTTTGTGCAGATGTAATCCTAAGATTGGGATCTGTTCTACAGGAATAAGTGGGATATTATTAAAGATACTGGAGGACAGGAATTGGTTTCCGTCGAAGGGTAAAAATTTTTTTTTATATTTAAAGGCGATTTGACGGAATTTGTGGGAATTTATTTTTACCCTTTAGTTTGACTCCATTCTTCAAGGTTTTGCTAACATAAAGCCAACTTTGTGTAATGAATTATTCAGTACTAGTAAACTGTTATTATGTTGTTTACTTTACCGTATTAATGTTCGTTTTGTTTGTTCATTTGACGTCACTTGCTGCTATGGCCTCAATTTGAGTCCTAATTATGTATATATGGGTTTAATTAGGACATATCATTAAAGGGTACCTGAAATGTTCTGTGGTTAGGCGGTATCCCCTAATATGAATGTATGTATTTTTCCTGTTTAAGAATTTAGAATAAGTTCAAACCCGAATCCGTTACACACCTCTGCCAGTTTCCCACCAACTACCAATTGCTTATACCGTATTTATTGCACATTATAAAAGAAACAAAATGGAGATATTAAACAACAAGAAACAAAATAATATTAAAGACTTGATGAAAGGGTTAATAAAAACACGATTAAGAAATGTACTAAACAAAAAAATAAAGAACATACAATGGTGTTATTCTTCATCCTTGCGGGACTTCTATAGCCGCCTGGATGCTGGATCTGTTCTTCCTCCAGCGGGAGTGGTTTGATGCAGGAAGGATTATTGCCGGAGGTATCGACCCAACGGCACAGCTGTCGCCTATGATGGGTCCTTCACCGCTGATGATGATGACGTTATGATGGCACCAGTTCTTTCTCCCCTCAAGCTTCAGATATTGGACAGCTTTTGTAGATGAGCCTGGGGAAACCATAAATATCACTGAAGCAGTCCCTGGGTTTTTCATGACTTTTTTGATTAGGCTAATTTCATCGTTCCAACTCTAATTACTCTAAGCGATAATAATCTTATTAGTTGCAAACATCTGAGATGAGATTCTAAACTAAAGACCTTCGGAAGACCGCTTCATTTCTTATTCCATACTATCCTTTAAGGATTTAAATCAATTTTTGTCTGTTATTTTTCAATTATTGTTTAATATCCGTTTTCGTTTGTTATGATTCAATCAAAAGTTTGGAATGAAAATCTATAAACTATCCATAAGTTAAAGTTTAAAAATGTGAGTTGCATAGAATTTCTGTAAACAATTAATCTCATCGATGAGAATGCCAAGTAATTTACTATGTATTAGATTAAATCTGTGCACCGGAGTTAAAGGACACCCTGTCATCAAAATAGATACTATTTTAGGTAAATCGTCATAATTAAATACTATGATCAATACTTCCAATTACTTTCTAATAGCAATAATGAACTCTAGTTTTCTGCTGTGAATATACGGATATACTTCTTCTAGCTTTTTGTCGCCACCATAAAATCTATCATAAGCCGTTATATCTTTTTTATGTACTAATAACCTTGTCTTACTTTTTCATAAAGCATTTTCGCAGTTATGGTAGAGAGCGGAGTGGCTCAGTGTTAGAGCGCTGAGTTGCCCAGCTTCAAAAAAGTGGGGACCATATATCCAAAATAAGTGGGGAAAATTTGGCGGTTGAGTGTGATTTAGGACAAATCGTCTCCCTGAACAACCGTTGTCCAAGAAACTGCACAGTCTCTACCATGTACAGAACTCCAGAACCTTGATGCATGAATATCTGCTTTACAGGATCTGGAATTTTCCTTTTTTCTAATTTGTTTATGTAGTGTTGCGAATACCCTTACTATTCTATGAAAGGATATGCTAAAACTTTCATTTTAATTAGTATCTAATCGTTATTAAAAAATAAAATATACTACAGCTTTCAAAAGCCGTTAGTTAACAACAAAAAAAGAAAGAAACCGGCAAATCCTTCCGCGGCAGATACATTTATCAATCGGTTGACAATGGAATATATGCTCCCTAGGTGGCGGTAGTAGCGTGCTCAGTTTTCCCCCTTTCTTCGTCACAATAAATCAGAGCCGCCTGCCAAAGATAAACAGATGATAATGGCGGGAATTATTCATCCTACTCGGGATGACAAACTGCCCCTCGCTCCGGTAGGGGGCATTATTCAGAGAGGATGAACCGCTCTACAGTTGTCGGCTTGGACAAGGGTCGCCCATGTGACCGGATAGGTTAGTTTCCTACAAAAAAGGTATCGTACGTGAAGAAACGAGTGTGGAAAGTATAGCGGATAATGATTTAAGCTGTTGAATATCCGTTATTATCTGCTATTTTTCGAGGAAAAAAAAACAGTAAGCTAATCATGTAATCTGCGTTACTTATCTCATTTAATAAAACTATGCGTAGCAAGATTGTACCTAAATGAGGCTTCTCATGTCAAACCTCTTTAAGTAGATTTTTCAAAGTTTACAAGAGATATAAATAAAAAAAATAAAGATGTGAAGCCCTAGAAAACTGGATGATATTTCAGGGCAACAATAATCTTTGTAAATGGGTTGAGTCAGTTGGTATTAGAGATCTTAATGACATGCCTTCATTCTCAGAAATTTGACACTTTGTGTTGTTTTTCGGGATAACGATAGTTTCAAATTGAAATACCTTTTTAATCCTTATTTCTTGATCAACATTGGTTTTTGTTAAATGCAGTGAGAATTCACTTTCGTCTCAAAATGCACTTAGTTATTTGTCTGTGTGTTTCGAGCTGTCGAAAGGACTCTCCGGGATTAAGCATAGTAGGGAATTTTTTTCGTTGTTTTTTTAAATCAGGTTGCAACTGGTTCTGGTGCAAATCGTTTTATCAATACATAGAGGGCATCTCAGAGAGGACTTTAACGAAACAAAAATCGAATGAAAAAATAGATTTCATGGGGTTTGTCAGAATGATATGAATGGTAGCTAGAACCACCTAAAATGACTATTCTTTACGAACGGGTTATCCGGAAAATAATGACATAGGCTATGCTTTTTTACTTCAATAACCTTCCGGAAACTATTTCCTTCGCTAATTCTCAAATTTTAGATTCTTAAATGCTTCATTAATCTAGCGATCGTAACGTGGATCTCAACATAAAAATAACAGAACCTGAATGCTAAGAAAACATTTTTTAAAAAAACAGAAAGATATGTACGTAGCTCTCAAAATAAAGATTTTACTTTCCAGTAAAGTCGGGCATTCTATGACATAGTACAAACTTACTCCTGCATTAAATAATACAAAATATGATATTAATTGCCTGACTTCTTGAGCTCGTAATTAAGACGGTTTAATTCTAATGATCATCTCAAATCTCATTGGCGTGCACAATGCCGGCTATGGTGCACAATTATGAAATTCAAAGTAACAGTTTTATCTCTTCTGCTCCTGATCAATATTTAGGAAATATATGATTAAAAAAATTTATTTGTTTCCTTAAAGATTGTAAATTTAATTTATCCTTTCAGCGTTGTTATCGGAGCGTGAAGGGAAGCCCTTCTTTTGTCCGAAAATAAATTAATTGGCCATTGATCTTCTTTATGTTAGGATATGCAAAAAAGGAACCATTAGAGAAGAAAATACTAAACCTTTGGATTGCGAGTTATTGGGAAAAGAATAAACCAGCAAAGGGGATCCGTTCTTCTCGCAGCCGAGGAAAAATATTATAATGGAAAAGGATCTAGTAATTTTATTAAGACATTTTATATTTATGAAGGATTTTCTTCTAGATCGAACTGAAGTTTTCATCGAATTTTTAAAGTTCTTGGTTTAGGTTGTGATCAGTGGATTGAAGTTTGTGATTAGTGATTGGTGGTATCGGGTTCCCTATACCTTTATTATTTTATTTTTATATCTTATTTGAAACTACATACATTGTTTGACAGGTAAGGTATTGCATATTCTAGCAGTATTTTGGATTGGACGTAGGTCACGGAGGTGTGGGGATCATGCAAAATATCTCACTTACAGACCATTCAAATCATTCAGTGAAATTCCTTCCTTATACACCTCTGCTATGTAGGATTCACTGCCCAAACCATGGTTTCGCTGAAAATTAAGATCCTTTTATCTAAATAATATTTTCTATCTATTTATATCTAAATGTGGGATGCCATCCTGAGATCGTTATCACTGAGGTACAGTAATACTGTACCATTAATGACTAAAAAAAATAGTCCACTCTTTTTCAAAGGTTAACTGACTGAGAGTTGTATAGTAAATCAAGATCTTTTTTCATATCATTATATAACATTACATTTATTATCGTTGTCCCCTTAACATAACTAATAAATCATTATACAAAGACCTGAACATACCACACCTGTCTAAAACATACAAGAAAAATTATTAAAAAAATTCATATCTCACTTACTGGACACCCAAATTTACTAGTAACTAAACAGACTCATTACCACTGCATCCGACAAGGAGACTGAAACGCCTCTGGGGCAGGGATCTACTACAGTGGGAAGAACCACTCTAGGAGTGCCTTCTATATGAGGTTAGAATCCACGCTTCCATGTGAATCCCTTAAAAAAGGTTTCAAAAACATCACAAATAAATTTGAGCAAAATTATAATAATTTATCAATCCGATTAGTTTTATTTACAAGTATCTACCATATTTCAAATGCCCTATTTTGTTTTCCTTGCTCGTGCTATTGGTACATAACAAAGCAACCCTGGGTTTCCCATCATTCTTTAAAAATGTCTGTAGTAATCCCCAGCCCCCCAGGGGAAGCAGATGTGCAAATCCCCGGAAGGCAGTACAAGGGCTTATCCTTGTTCCGGTTTTGTGCTAAATAGAAACGAAGCTCAGCGGGCGGTTGATAACTTGATCTGCGCCTTCCGGAAGTACATTTACAAAAGGGGGTTCAGTTTTGAAAAATTATTCTTCCATGATCTTACTGATCAATGGTGATTTACTCGAAGAAGCGGTATGAAGACTGAAAAAGTTAAAAAGTATAGCTTATGCAAATCCTATTATTTTATAACGACAATGACATACCGATGTACTCGTATATATTTCGGAAAAGATTCTCAGTTCCACGGTTGTTACTGGGATAAATACTTTAACTTTACAACGCTCTCTTTTATATGCACATTGGTAACCTATATTTGGTTTATTATTATATTAATATATATGTGATATTTTTATGAGAAATATGTTTTTTGACGTTAAATATGAAATGGCGCCGTGATGTGTCGCAACCGCAGCTGTGTATAACATGGTGTCAATTACTTTGAAGGTGTAGTGGGAGCATTTTATTTTGTGGTTTGTCGGTGAAGTTATCAATATGCTTGTTAACAATATTTTTCTAAGGTTCAACATTGAACAAAAACAGGACAGCGGGAGCTTATGTTTTTTATTCGAAAATTCCTTTCCGCCAATGATGTATCTACCAGAGACCGGGTTGTTTCATTAAAGTTGACTAAAAGCCACTCATGGAGCGATCTGTTTAAAGCTGATCCTCTTAACAGGTCGAGCCATCAGGAGCTGATGGGATTGTTGTGTCCTTGATGATTCACAGTACGTCCGCACTCCGGAACTTCAGATTATCGGGAGTGTATTTATAGGCGTACGGTTATCGGACCATATCACGTCATAAGGGTCGCAGATCTAATAAAAAATGCAACGGTTTTGGACTCCTTAATTATTTGTTTATTTCAAGGCACTTGAAATACTATGGACATTCAAATATGATTTGTAAATCTACGATTGTTTATATAATTACTAATAACAATTTTATGTTATATCATGCTAGTTAAATTTGATTTTAGAAAATATGATTTGTAATTGCTACTGTTTTTTTCATTAATTATTTCTCTTTATCTTAGGCGCATGTAGTTTGAGCAATATATCACTACTAATACATCGTATTCACATTTCCCAATTTATTTTATTGTAAAGATCCTTAAAAATGATGTACTAGTACAAGCCACTAAACGCATAAAAGATTTAAATAGGCATAAATTAGTCAGATTTATCTTCGGAATCATAAAACATTTTGGCAAGTTATAAGTTTTCATGCTAATGGCTTCAGTTTGGGGAGCGGGGTCGCTTAGAATTCAGAGTATTGAGTAACAGTGATGAGGGCCCTGTTTTCGAATCCGGATATACAGATGAATTTATTCCGTTAATAACGATAGATCAGCTTTTTCACAAATCCCCCTGCACAGTACAGTCTCTATCATGTACTGAATCCTAGACCCTTCATGTGGTGTAGTAGTACAGTTTTTTTGTAAACCAGGAGAATTTTTTATTGCCATTAGGTTATATTGACTTGATTTGAAGTATGTTTTAGAAAAGATAGACGGTTTTATGTGATAGCGTCTTGCTAAATTTATTATGGTTATCTGTCAATGTTATTGTCATTAATTGTCCATCCCTATCAGCATTTTTCACATTCACACAAAAAATTTTACCTAAAAAAATAAAAATAATGAGTCTCAGAGAAGTCACTGTTATAAGGTATTATCAAATTTCTTATTTAAATTTACTTATCTGAAAATCCCCTTTGTGTTGCTTTTTGGAACTCGGTATAATTGGTTTATAATTGAAGGAGATGACCACGAACTGATTAGATGATCCCGATGGATGTATTTCTAAGTTAGCAGGTCAATGAATTCATTGTTGTTTAATCATTCAAAGAGTTCTAAGCTAATTGGACGGGTATGTAGGACTATTAGCTCTTAGCGAAGACTAGATTGGCACTAGGCTCGTTGCATATTGAGCTGAGAATAGGCAAATCCAGTAATCAACATGTGGATCGGTATTGTACTTGCTCCAATAAGCAGTGTCTAACTACAACTGGTGTTCACATATTAAACCTTTTCCCAGACTGGTATCCAAACGCAGCTGGCCATATAATGAAAATTACACCATGTCTCGTGATGTAAATAATCAACATTGGTTAACTATTAAAATAAATAATATATAATTAATTGTTTGAACCTAACGAATCTTCACATCATTTAACATTATTTAATTATATCTTCACTCACTGAAATATTAATCTGTAGTAATGCTCGACTAGTCTATAACAAGCCAATGAATTAATCCTGTTATATAATATAGTAATAATAGCTTTTAATTAGAGAGTGACATAGATCAGTACGTAAAACGCGGAGTTGTTGTGTTGAAAGAACCTGTTTCAAAGTTGACTAAGGCAGATAAATTAAATAGTATACCTATAGCTACAGTTTTTTAGACCCCTGTAGGATCTGCAGACCACACTGGAGCTTATCTTGCCTCTATGAAGTGGTTACCCTTAATTGGGATAAAAACCAGGCGGTCGAGCGTTATCTCGGATAATTCAACTCCGTGCATAAACAATGCCTTGAAAAAGTACAATCTCTACCATGTAATAAACAATGACAGAGTTGTAGCGGGATACAGTTACTATAGCTTTTAATAGTTATGGGTTCGAATATACAAAACCACGATCGACTACTTGTTTGTTTCATTTCATGCAACAATGTCCAGGTTTAATTATCACAGGGATGATTAACAGGTACCTGACACCGCAAAGACTTGGGGCCACCATTTCACTTCGGATTTTCTCCAAAATTAAATCTTGTGATGTGGAATCTTGTTTAGTTTTGTAGCGAATGAGATGATAAATAAGACATTCGATTTAAATATGAACTTTACTACTTATATCACAATTATATTTCAAGACAGACAATACGAGAATGACAAGAGAGATGACAATTTAGGTAGTGAGCTATACGAGAAAAACATGAGATTCTGCTTCCCTCAACACAATTAACTCCCTCTGTACAAAATCCTACTTAACCACTTATTCACGAGGGCTGTAGATATAGAATATTGGTAAACGTTTATATTTTATTTTTAATGTATCTTTATGATCCTTTTTTATCTTGTCCATGATGACAAATAAATCGCTTTTATCCGTTTCATATTTTACTCAATAGCGTTTATCTTAAAATCAAAAATCGACTTAGTATAATTTTATTTATTTATGAAAGTGATAAAGCCAACATATTAAAAAGAGTTTAACTTTAGGCCAATTACTTTGAAGAACAAATTGGCCCTTTCATCGAATTTTGAGAAAAGCATCGCCATCAAAGGGAGCACGACGGAGGTGATAATGGCGCCTCTGTTCTCCCCCTTCAATTTTTTGAACCAATTACAGCGCTCGCTTTCGCAAAATTATCACCTCTCGTACTTCGACCTTTTTGGCAGGAGCGTCGTTAGATGTAGAATGGTGCGTAATAAGGGTTCTGTATTAGTTTATCTTAGGTCTTATTTTCCATCAAGGGATCGACCACACAACCGGAGCCCTAAATAGATTAACCAGGAAGACGTGTCGATAAGAAGTAATTTGCCCGGATATAGAGCTGGACCTCAGAGACTTCCTTCAGTCTCCTCTGGGAAATGGGGCTATCTACCTCGAGGTCTTGTTAATGTGATATAGTGGCCACTGTCCAGCTCCCGGCTAATCAGCTGGCTCCGGCAGGTAATAGGCTATTCTGATTGGTATTTAACAGATATTATTCCTCTCAAAGTGTAATATCGATAACTAGGCAGGTATAATTACATTACAGCGAGAAGTTATTTTCTCATTTAATACATCATTCCTATCTACGGGCCCGTAGGAGAGGTGAAATTTGAGGTATGCATGATTTCGAATGTCATTATTTGAAAATGAGTATCAGAGAATTATCAAAATAATCTAAAATATGTATCCTGTCTATTCAAGCAACTTTACTTACCGTTTTGAATTTGAGGTTAGATAACAAAATTACTTATCGAAGGATATGTGACAAAAGGTTTGTCTTATATTAACTCAAATAGAACTCATCAACTTTTCCATCACTGGTGAATAGTCCTTCAATATGAATGCCTTATTGAAACATTTATTTCAATTTTAATCTTTTAAAAGAAATGTTAACTTCTATTATGAAAATTTTGGTGCAAGGACAGTTTTTTTTATTAAGATTTTAATCAGGTCATTAAATAGTAACTACAAAAATTGGTTTAAAAAAATATATAACTATAACGCTCCTTCAAAAGAACAACTTCATAACTCCGAAAATTGTTTCAACAGAGGTATTTGAAAGTTCCATGGTGTGTGGGTATACATTTAAATTTTAATGATGGTATTGAAACTCATTTATTAAATATTAGGACATTTTTAAAAGCTTGAAACTTCTTTATTTTAAGTTATTTCATCTTACTAATATTATAAATGTGAAAATTTGTATGTTTGTCTCTCTTTCACGCAAAAACTAATGGATGGATTTGGATGAAACTTTACAGTAATATAGGTTATACATCAGAATAACACATAGGCTATAGCAAGCGCTGATATAGGGGGGGGGCGCACGGGGGCACGTTCCCCCTCCCCCCGACTGTATTTTAGGTATTGTGGAGAATCCATAATAGGACATAAATAAAGGTAAATCACATGATAATAGTAGTTAAAATAACCGAAAGAACATGAGTGAAACAATTTTTTTGATATCCTACTAATCTTACTAATATTATAAATGTGAAAGTTTGTATGTTTGTCCCTCTTTCACGCAAAAACTACTGAACGGATTTGGATAAAACATTACAGTAATATAGTTTATACATCAGTATAACACATAGGCTATAGCATGCGCGGATTTATGGGGGAAGTAGGCGTACACGTGCTCTCTCTCCCTGAAGTTAGGCATCTGAAATTTTGGGTGTACGAGTAACTTATATTTTAAAAAAATAATTGAATTATTTATTTCAAATGATCTTTCACGAAACTTTATGTGGCAAACCAAATTCCACGCGAGCGAAGCCGCGGGCATAAGCTAGTTATTTACATAAATCTTCAAGCCCAAACATGTTCAAAACTATGGTTTTATCAAAAAGAAAATAAACATATTGGAAATGGAATATCAGATATGTTGTTCTTGAATTAAATAGCTCTTCAACCAATACAATTACTACTGAAGGCCTAACTCAAGAAATTGACATTTTTGAGTTATGTTGTTCTTTTGAAGGAGTGATATCGCATTTGTTTTTAAGATTTTTATCAGTTACCAGATAACGACATGGTTTATTACAGAAAGGGCATTTGTCTAAAAAATAATACAGACCTTTCGATATTTCATTTACTGCAGATAGGGAACTGGTCTAGGACAAGATCCTTTTTTTTTTAACCCTTGCATACCCAAAGTGTCAAGATAAAATTTAAAAAACATCTCCTGTGACTTTTTCTGTTAAAAATGTCCAAAATAACCATAATAATAAATTAATGCCCCATTAATTAAATTACTATTTTCAATTTTTTTTTTACCATTTTTGTAAAACGTAGAAAAGTCGAATAGTTTCCTCTCTGTAGTTAGAACTTTCTATGCGGGATAGTCCGCACAAAATCACTTTAATCAAGAATAAAGTTTTTTCAAGGTCTGAAAATCTAAATCATAAAAAAAAAAATATAATAATACTCTCTGTTCACAGAAACGTAATGATTATCATAGACGGATAAAGTTTGAACAAGCTAGCATCAAACGATAATCTATAACTTTATAATTATTGGTCATTTTTTATGAGTTATAAATATTTTTATTTTTTAAAGAGAAAAGATTTTTTATCTTCTCTTTTGGTCATTTTTTATGAGTTATAAATATTTTTATTTTTTAAAGAGAAAAGTTTTTTCTTTTCTCTTTAAAAAATAAAGATAATCTATAACTTTAGAGGCAAACTTCTTGATGATCAGTCGAAGTCTTTAACACGTTCAGCTTGGGGTGACCTACGGTCTATTCGTTAGCATAACAATCTACTAAGCCCAAGATCACGGGTTCGTGATCCGGCAGGTGGCCCTAGTATTTTTTAAAGGGAGTAAAAATCCTTGGTCAAGTCCTTCGGAAGGTATGGCAAACGAGGGACTCGAGCCTGTACAATGTGAGGTACTCGTTAAAAATCCCCATCATAATTAAACCTGGAGAGGCAAAATTTAGAGCTCCCACTGTAGCATCGTCCGATTAGCCATAGCAGCCTAAAGTGAGGTTAAATATACAAACATTCAACTTAAGTTAAAAGACATTCCAGTTTAAAACTGATTTAATAAATTAACGTTAACTACGTAATAATTATTATTATTATCAGATACCGAAATTCAGGAAGTGTATTGAGGAATATTTTGGTAGTTCAATTAGTTTGCAAAATAATTATTATTAGCTATGTAACAATAGGTCCATATTTATTATATATATTCGGCCCCGGTTAATAAGTGTTTAAGTGGAAATTTGTTCAAACTGAGTTAATTGTACTGAGGGCTGCGGAATCGTGAATTCTATAATTGTGTAAGTGGCTTATTTAGTCCTTGGCATGAAATTGAGTTATTGCTTATATTATAACTTCATTCCAAACCAAACTCCATGAGAATTCGATTTCGCTTCCCTTAGTAGAGTTACCTCATTTTGGACAAGATCAGACTTAACCACTTATACTCCAGGGCTTCAGAAATATCGATTCCCTGTTTATGAAAGAACTAACCCTACATTTTTTAATTTTTTAAACATATTGGAAACTCGTTTCTCTTAAAGTGCACGTTTAATCACTATTTTTTTTAATTTGGTGGTTTATAACTCAGGAAATTGTTACAGGTTACTTAGGTCATTATTATAGGTTCTAATTCACTTCTTACATCTATCCATAGTCTCCCAATGTAATTTAAACGTTCATCAATCATTCTTATACCTATCCATTAACTCACTGCACCCTTCATATATCTACCTACAGAGTCCTCCAATTCAAATACTCAGTCCAGCACCCTGAGACAAGATCCGCCTTTCCGATCTCTATACTCGATCCCATAGAACCAAAGCATTCGAGCGTTCCTTTCTCACCCTCTCCCCCACAGTTGGAACTCAATCCCTCCGCTTATCCCTCCCCTTATATCTTCCGCCATGCCTCTTCACTATCCTCATTTAAATCCTTACTTTCCTTAAAGATGCTTTCTAAGCATATGATTAAATGAATCAGTTATTCTAAAGGGGTTTAGTCCCAGGATAAAGTTACTTTACTATTCTATTCTATAGTGTAGTCAAAACATCTAGAAAGGTAGTTCGTGCACTATATAGGTCACCATACCTCAGAAAGTCTAAATGCTTTGAGAACCGTGTTTGAGAATGCTAAACTGAACGGAATCTCGTTTACTATTAAACAATTAATCAAATTGTTTTGTTTCCTAAACCCGAGTTGATTGATAACCTTACGATCTTTAATCCTCGCATAACATACAGTAAACCATCCATCACCTCTTATTTTATCTCAACCTCAATGACCGTCCTAAATTCATAAATTTTACAACAGTTTTAGCGCCCTCTTGTCAAATTCTCCGGATAATTAATCAAATAATCAGTGTGACATTTAAATTCAAGGCTATTATTGTATTGCTACTACTACAAAATTTACTAGAAAAACATTCTAAGCCTTAGATGATCCTCATACAAGACTGAAAAGACAAGAATCTGCTCGACGTTTTCGCCTACTTCAACATTTACTGGACAAACGCCCTAAGCTCCCAATTAATAACAAAAGACTCATGACAGTTATCAGACCTGTTTGGGCATACGGAGTTGAGCTTTGTGGCTCCATTTCATCTCGTATCCAATCCTTACAAACCAAAATCCTTCGTAAAATTCTAAATGCTCCTTAGTATGTCACAAAGAAACTCATTCATCATGATCTTAATATCCCATATGTTGCTGATTTGGCACAAACTAGAAACCTATCCTTCCATGAAAAGCTCCATACACACTTGAATCCGCTAGTCTCTCAACTTGCTTCCCATACTATTCCTGATAACCCTCCGAGGCGTCTTAAAAGAAGATGGCCTCGAGAACTTCTACTATAGAACTTTATTGGAGTGCTACCGAAGGGTAGTTTCTCCAAAAGTGTTTTTTTTTTCATGTCATTTGTTCATATTATCAGATTTAATTGTTGTAATATTATTACAGTTGGAAATATCAATAAATTAATTTTAAAAAAGCCTCAGATGAATTACAAAAGACCGATACACTTGACTATACAGGTTCATTACTAACGTAGTAGAGTTTTGGGGCTCCACTAAGTTATTGAATCCAAAATGCTTCGTAAAATCCTCAATGCTTCTTACCTAGTTATTACTAAAATCATCCTTAATGACCTGAATGTCCCATCTGTTGCTGATTCGGCCAGAACCCGACATCGATTCATCCATGAAAAACTTTATTCCCACTCTAACCCATCATTTAAACCCACTAGGTTCAAAACAAGCTACCTCTTCAATCACCGATAATCCTCCGAGGCGCCTGGAAAGAATATTACCTCGTGAACGTCTAACTTAAATCTATTATTCGAATGTCACCTTAGTGTAGTTTCTCTACTTGCCTACACACCATATTATAAATCAGTCATTGGTGAAATGTATTTGTTATAGTATTATAATACATTAATGAATTTCAATAAATAATTTAAAAAAAAAATATTTTTATTTTTTGTACCTAACTTGGTACAGTTTGTTATTTATTGTAGCCGATTTAAGGCAATCCTAAATGTTATAACTATTATACTAGCATTTCCGGGACCACTGACATCGAAAGCCTTGAGCTGTAACAGGTATTTTTAGGAAGATCGGTGAGATTGTTAAATAGCCACACAGTACAGATTCGTTAATACATTTACATTCAAAAAGCTTTCAAGTAAAAGTTTATGAAAATTATGGATTCACCCAAAACTTTTTTTCTTAGGGATATCGATAACTGTTAATACACGTAACTGCAATATATGCTGTATACCAAGCAGTTCCTGATCAATACCCTGAGCCGATGTTGAAAACACGGGGATTCTAATAAGACCTGGAAAGACGCCTGGAGGATATTAGGCAGGAGAAAATTCAAGTTAATGCATTAATGAAGTAAAGCTTTTCCCCAAGATTGATAAAAGCTTTACAAAACCAAGGTATAACAGATTCAAGGACATCTTTCAAACATCATTCTAATATTTTTCAACATTTAAACAAAATACTTAGATACACAAATTAATAAAAATATACTATACAATGCACTATGTTCTCATAGTAGTTATGTATTTAAATTGGATTATTCATTGGAGTGCTATCAATGGATAGTTTCTCCACAAGTGATTTTTTTGTTCATGTCCTTTGTTCATACAGCCAATTTACTTGATGTAATGTTATTACAGTTGTGAATATCAATGAAAAAAAAAAAAAAATTGGTTTAAATATACAATTATAATTTAACTTATATTGCTAGACATTAGCCAATTGATGTACAGCTTCTAAACTATAACTTGTATGATATGACTTATAACCATCTCAAAAACATCGTTCAATTTCCTGGCAGACAATTAGTTCTGGATATACTCGTATCAGGAGCCCCTAACCATTAATCAGCCGGTATCAAGAAAAATAACTGCTTGGATCGGAATCATTGAGCTCTGTAATTTGTCTTGTTTTCTTTAGATATCGGAGTGAGGCAGCTCGATGCATAGAAGGACCTGTGTTCGAATCCGGCTCTGTATGGTAAATTATTTAATCTGTTAACAGCCACCCTATGGGATCGCAGATCCACCTTGAGCTCTCTTAGCATCTGGAATGTGGGAACCCTTAATTGGAGGAAAATGTGGTAGTTGAGTGAAATTTTGAACAAATACTTGCACAACCGTTGACTTAGAATCAGTTCTATCTCCAGCATGCACTGAACCCATCCTTCAAAGGATTCAAGACTTAGCCTCAAATATCTTCAAGATCATTGTTATAGTAAGGTTAGTAACCTCGGGAACCCCACCTCACGTCCTTTCTGAAGGATGATACAACTATAGAATTTTTATTTCATTTATTTCTATTTGATGGTGATTATATAAATATATTTATAATATGGGTTCTACTGGACTATATTTTATCATATTTAATTATGAAGCAAAAACCATTTTCCAGTCAAGTAAATAATTAGTAATTAATAATAATTTAAATAAATAAATAAATCAAAACAATTATTAATGTTAAACTCTTATAAATTTACATTTTAATTTTTCACACAATATCAAGGTATTCAAAAATAAGTACAGTCCAAAGTATAATGCAGAGCAATAATGACCATGAAGAAAAATGTAACTCCTAGTAATTTTTAAATTATAGACGTCCATAAGAGGTATCTATACTTGAATATTTCAGTTTTTTTAGGACAATTTAATGTAATTATTTATAGTTTTATTGTTATTGATGTTGATAATTTTATATTGTTAAATTACAGACATATTATGTGAATCCTAACAAAAATTTAAGAAATTGAAAATGACCGAAGGGGTCGAAACGTATTTATAGTAAATAATAAAGAAAAACTTGACTGGAAAATGGTTTTTGCTTCATAATTGAATATTATATAAATATATTTTTATGTTGAAGAGAAAATATTTGTCCTGGCCGGGATTCGAACTACCCCATTAAAAATCCTTTACTCCAAAAAATCATTAGGTTCATACAGCAAACCCAACTGCTATACATTATATTAGTCTGATTTTTTAAGGCTTGCTGATCTTTGGGACATTTTTATTTGTTGATCAACAACTGTATATGCGTGATTCGATTCTGATCATAGTGTACTTTCATAGTATTATTATGATGAAATATGACGCATGACATAACTTGATACATAGATTGTACTTAAGTATACAGGTCTCAGCACCAATTACTACGAAGTTCAATAGCGTTTGATCATTATGCAGTTTGGGATCCATTCAGCTGCCACCTGTAACATGTGAGCTGCATTTGATACTAGATTAATAGTGCCGATGTTGCCCATCTGGTATATCATTATTGTTAGCAGTTGGTTGATGGTTATCATTACTATGCAACTTATTTATTGTTATGTTTAATAAATAAATACATGTCATGTATAAAAAATAAATAATTACTTTTATCTTAACTGAGCAGGGTAGCTCACTATGTAGATACCTAAGTGGTGAAGGTCCCGGGTTCAAATCCAGCAGATAAATTATTTAATCTGATCTACACCCTCCAGTGGCTCACCCTGTATCTATCAAGCCTATCTATATATCAAGCCTATCGGATAAATCACCTCCAGCAGTACAGTCTCAACAACGTACTGAACCCCAAACCCTTAATGTAGTTTCACTTTTACTTTCTTATTTTAAATTCTTTTATATATAATTTTGTATTCACAAAAAAACGGAAACCAATTTATTTTCTTATACTTATGTACTTATGCATGTATATATTTTTATGATGATGGTGTCCGTCCAGGCCCAGTGTTTCGTTTATGCAGATGACACTGTGGTGGTAGCAGACGATGTAGATTCTCTGCATGCTGCAGTGGAGGAGTGGTCCGAGGAGCTTAAAAGAAGTGGACTCGCTATCAATCGGGATAAAAGCAAGGTTATGCAGGTAGGATGGGAGGAGGTGGAGCTCAGGATTGCGAGTGAAGGACACCAACTGGAGCAGATTGATATTTATGAATATCTGGGAACGATCTTCAGGTCGTGTCCCTCGGGGACCCACCTCGTCTGGCCGAGTACCTTCTTTTTCGTAACTCCTGTGCGTTTACCTCCATTGGTTCTGCTTGATGTCCCTCCTTCCTGCGATAGATGTACGGGCATGGACCGTGGGCATTGTGCTACCAGATGGCCCACCTTGCCACACCCGTGGCACTTCCTCTCATCCTTCCTGGGCCCATTCTTTGACCTTGGCTGCCAATTTCTCTTCTCAGCCGTGAACGGTTTCTCTCTGACGATTGCTCTTCTCCACGGAGCCGCAGAGATTCTTGGTCGATTTGCTGGGGCCCTTATCCACTCAGGTATATCTACCTCCATCCTGTAGCTTCCCTCTTCTCGGGCCCCTGTATCCACAAGGTTCTGGGCGCATTCAAGGAACGTTTTCTATGCAGGAAATCCTTCATTTTTCCCTAACTGCCTTGCCAGCTGCACCTTCCAGATCGTGGACAGAAATAGCATTCGCGCGTCTGTCTCTTCCGCCGATACGATCTCTCTCATCTTCGCATTCAGTTTTTGATAACGCTCTAACATGACTGCAGCGTATTGACCCGGTGTCTGCTGGCTCTGCCTTTTTTCGCAGAACATTTGGAAAATGTCCTCCTCGATCATCCACCTCCCTCCTCCATACGCCTTCTTCAACCTTTCTATGATTTCTGCCCATGCGGTCTCCTCATCGGCCTGAATTAAATTCAATACGCTCCTCCAGACACGCCGTGCCAGGGCCACTCGCAACCTTTTGGCATCCAGTTCTTCTAGAAGATCTGCTGCCACCTGGGATTGAATGCCTGCCATGATTCCGTCCCCAACTTTGATAAAATGGTTGAGCTCCCCGAAATCGCCGTTAAACTTATCTAAGTCAGAAATTTCTCTCCTGATGTCTTGCGCATTGGTCTTTCTAAATTTCATTTTTTCAAGCTCATTAGTTTCTAGCGCAATTCTGTTAGCTTCTTGTCTCGCTAGGTCCGCCCGCGCTAACGCTATGGTGGACGTTGCTTGAGGTTGGAGTACAGGGTTCATCTGTTCTGCCTGTGGGGAATCTAGTGTCAAGGTCGCAGGCCTCAGGATGCTCGAAGCCTGTTCATTCATGTTCGCGCACTTTAGTAAGAATCAAAATCGAAATGAAAAGATAACACAAAAAAATTTTTTTCTTTCTATACTCTTAATCCGTGTCCCGGCTTTTGGCACCAATTAACGAGTTTGAGACACATAAACTAAAAAAAAAGAAAAGGTTTTGAAATAAGAACGGACAGAGAGATCGATTACAACTAACTTTATTCATAAAATAATCATCCTTATATAGGATCTGGGAGTTGTTTACACTCTCAGTAGGATTAAGCTCTACCATTGCCGAGCCTTGGTACTTAACTTTATATATATATATATATATATATATATATATATATATATATTATTAGTTGTTGATTCTTTTATATATTAAACAATAGTTTGGAATTGTACAAGTCCAATAAAACACGTATTTTCTGCATTTAAATGTTTTTATTAATGAACTTCCAGTTATCCGGCGTTTTCACTAATCCGGCAGTTCCCTGGTCCGATATCTGCTGGATTTAGTGACAGTCTGCTGTATTTATTCATTAATATTATGTTTACAGTTACAGTTAGTTACCTTTGCATTCCATTTGTATACGAGAGAATATTATTGGGAGAACGTTTGGTGATGTTTTCTTTTTAATGTTATGCGTTTAGCGTTTTTCTTTATTTAATGAAAAAACTAAGGTTTTTCAAATTGAATGACAGAACCTAGAATAATAAAGAGATGAAAAGACCACACTTTAAAGAGTATTATTTAATTTTATATGTTTTATATTTCGTTGTAATAGTAACTATTACGCTCTTATATTAGTGGTCTAAGTGCGTGTGGATATGTGGAAGTAGTAGTATATACATATATTCAAGTAGTAGCGGTTGTGAAGCACGTACAAAGTAGGTTATTACCTGCGGCACGTAATCATTGAATGCAGTTATAACCTAAAAGAGATTCTTATTTATAATATACAGTGATTTAAGCAAAAATGTGTTGTAAATAAGAACAATGTGTGTCAGATTTATTCCACAGTTTCTCCAGCAAACCATATCATAGTAGGAATACATGTAACCCACACGAACTGCCTTTAAAAAGAAATTTACACTTCGCACATCTAGATCGAAGGAGAGCTAAGTCAAAAATCTATGTGATCTATTTTTATTAATAGATTACTTGTTATTACTATCTATTAAATAGACCACATAGATTTTTGACTTAGCTCTCCTTAGATCTAGATTTTAAAATTTCTTTTTAAAGAAAGTTCGTGTGGGTTACATTTACTCCTACTATTACTACTATTACATTTGCCTATCACAAAATGTACCTAGTTGCTCCGTTAACTTTTAAATAATAACATTATATAGAAATTAAGTTCTCCCAGCCTTCCATCAACTGATAAACTTTTTTTTAGATGTCTTTATGCGATTTTAAAACAATCCAATTCAAATATTTCAAAATGAAAAAAAGGTACAACATTTTCATTTTCCGACTAGAAACCTTTGCAAACCGGGTGGAATTCTTTCGGCCGATATAATGAATTTATCAAAGATAGCATATATTATTTTAATCAATAATAATAACGTTTTAGTTCGATTTTTTGTTTTAGCCTCATGCCCTAGAGACTCAAAATTTCTTTTTATCTTTTACTACATTTTATTTAAAGGAGAGAGCAGTTTTGAACTTCATAAATAAATGTATATACTCTTACAGACATATATGCATACATAGTGCCATAAAGTAGATACAATACACATCTACCATAGCCATATCTTATTGTAATGCCAATTTCATGATCAAAGGGAAGGAATTGACGTAGCTTTGATGTCGGATCTGCCAGTAAGTGTATAGCATTACCTATCCGTCGTAATGCAATCCCATTAATTAATATTTCATTTATATTGTGGATTACTGTTTTAATATTCAGTTTAAATTTTTAATTATTGGCCCAGATATCATGCCTATCATATCTATGAATCCTAGATCAATTGAAGTATACTATTATAATAATATGAATCGTTTTATATATATATATATATATATTATATTGGTGGAGAAGGCTGGTAAAGGCGGCCAAAGATCTACAAGGTCTGTAGAGCCAACAGAAAAAAAAAAAAAAAAAAAAAAAATATTATATTATATATTATATATATATATATATATATATATATAATATATAATATAATATAATATATAATAATATATAATATAATATAAAATGCTCATACTCTTACCCCACATGATTTTAGTTTTGTACCGCTTTTTGAATGAGAAGCTCAAAATATGGAGTCTTCGCTGCTGTGATAAGTGAAGATCGGGCATAAGTTAGCTAGTTTAAGTTATATATTTATATATTATATATTTATTAGGTTTTATTGTACTTTATCATATCATTGCATTTATATTTTCTTGTATTTATTATTATTGCGGCGCTACAACCAGGTGATGGGTCTTGGTCTCCATCGATCTCCTGTCATATATGCAGTTGTCATCAAATTTCTGAAACCAAGGATGTCCTTCGACTCAGTCACCACCCCTTCCATACGCCTGGTCCAATGAACCATATCTATAAGTATTCTCTTTTGTATTTATTTTTTGTCTCCCGTGACAGATGTACCAGCCAGTTACGATCTGCCTACTTTTACAATCAAGCAAAAAAAAATTTCAAACCTTCCAAAGTAAATCCTAAGGATCGCAGTAAATGCGCCTTGGTTTATACGAAACAGTCAACTACACCTAGAGCTAAAACTAGAGACGATAGAAAAATTTATTAAAAAGCGTTACACCAGATTTAAGACCTGATTAGTAGCAGTGAAATGTGTTGTAGCATTCAACATAGGCGAACCTATTTCACCCCCAAGACTAAAATTGAGACTCTGAGACTGAAAGATATTCTGATGTGAACTCAATTTACTTTCTCACCACCACAACAATCGTTTTAACAAATGGTAATATAATCCTGTGTTCTTTTATTTTTCCGTTTTATGTTACTTTAGCTCTGTTTATTATTACATTTATTTTAATTTTGTTTACTTATTTATTATTTATTTTTTAACTACTATCATTATTTTATATGAAAAAACTATTGTATATTTATAACTTCTCTTGTAAATAAGCTGAAAATTTACAGTCCCTCCAAATTATGTCATCGCTGTTAAAAACGATTCTTTTGGGATTTTGAACTTTTTCGTCTCCAAGTGCTTTTTTATTCTTGTTTAGGTAGCTGTATCATGACTCTCTGCTGTTACTAAATTATATTGGTGAGTTTGAGCATGTTCATTAGCCTTGACATCTTTTGCTTCCTTCCAGTTCCTCCTTACAAGCTTGAGTAGTCTGTATCGATTTTCTCTAAGAAAAGGCTCTGAATGAAATATTCTCCTTATTTTCACAATTTTATATAAATTACGAAGGTGATTAGCTTTAACTAACATTTCTTCATTGGTCTGCATATATCTCTAGGGTATGCCCGCCCGCACACAAGTGCTATTCCCATGGCAAAACTTCATGAACCGAGGTACGAATTGTTGCCACATCCACCTTATTCATCTCATTCGGCACGATCAGACTTTCATTTATTTCCCAAGCTGAAAATTTTCCTAGGTGGACTGAGATTTCGTACAACGAAAGAATAGACAGCCGAATGGGAGAGGTATTTTGCAGGCCTGGAGGAATCTCATCGATCATGTACTGAACCCAAGACCCTCCATGGGTTGTAGTGGTACAGGTTTTTTTGATAAATCTTAATAATAATAACTAATAACTAATAATCTATAATAATATTGACCAATCACCATTGTTCGATCTCTCTTACCCCAAACGCTTTATTGCTATAGCTATTTTTGATTCACCCTTTTCGAACCATTTGTATTTTATCCTAAATTTATTCCTTTATATTAATTTTATTACTCTCGAAAACTTATTTTTATATTAGGGGAATACATAGAGCCTTTTTACATTCCGAAAAAATAATATAATACCTCTGCCAAAAATAACACGATATTTTAATTTTAGAAATAAATAAACCTTTAATACGTATGCTGTACGAAAAACTATTCATTTTTTTCTCGAAAGAAATCTTATACTATTTTTTTTGTAATAAATAACGTTAGCAACAATATGATTGTATGATGTATATAAACTTTTATGTATACACGCACAAAGAAACGGAAAAACAATCGTCTCAAGATAAAAACATCAATTACTACTTGAAAAAAGATTTGTATTAATTGCCCAGTCATTTGTTGATCTTATTTAGCTGAGTGATTCATAATTGTTTTTGCACGCCTACTTATATTTTCTTTACTCTCCTGATCATTGGTTTTTCTTATATCTATGGCATTAGAAATAATATGTTGCTTTTTTAGCGTAAAAAATAAATAATTATATATTCCCATTTTATCTATGTTTGTAAAAACCTGGTTTATATTTCTTTAATTTTAGAAAATAGATCATAAACTTACTAAATTTAATTCATTAAATGTGCCCACTTAAAGCATTTAGTGCTAGCCCGGGAACCGGACTATGTATGATCTATCATACATCCCTGGAACTTCCAGGAAAATTAAATAAAAAAGGAAGAAATATTAAATTAGTATACTATGTGATGTATCAGCCCATTTCAACATATTAACACTTTATTGAAATATTACAATCTGCCACTTGTGGGCAATAAGTAATAGTGCTGTGTAGCTTACAGTCATTCCATAACAAAACAATAATATAAACAAAATAAAATAAATAAATATATACATGCGGAAAAATATATACATGCGGTAACAGAAAGAAATTAATGCGGAAATGATAATAAAATAAAGTAAAAAAAAAATGAATAAATAAATAATAATTTAAAAAAAATAAAATAAAATGTACACCTTCATACCCTATTTACAATTTGCCTGGGGTCCCTGAACTGAGCTACTTCCACAGAAATGAGAGCAAAGCATGAGTCCGGGAAGCCCCAGCCCCCTTTCCCAGCCGCGTCACTGGCATTAAACGCCAGTGGAAGCTGGTTAAGGGCGCTTCACACACACAGGTCGTGAGTGGAGAATCTGGCCAGTGCCAGTACTCCAAATAACATTATTACAACAGATCTCGGGGCCATTGCCGGTTTAGACGGCGGGGTGGGTTATATGGATGTGTGGAACTGGATAATGACTGAGCCAGGGGGTTGGGATGACAGGCAAGGTTTTGGTGAAAGTTTGAAAATTTAGTAGGGATGAGGTCGAGGACGAAAGGATTGTTGAGATCATTATGGAGGGTTTTGTTGGAAACATAATAAGGAGCATTGACAATAGTTCTCAGGACTTTGGATTGAAAGGATTGAATGCGTCTGATATTCGATTGTTTTGCGGTCCCCCACAGTTCCAGTCCATAGGTCCAAATAGGTTTGATGATGGTCTTGTTTATTAGTAATTTATGGTCTATTGAAAGATCGGAGGTCCTACAAAGTAATCTGTATAGTTGGCTAAATCGTCTATTAAGTTCTTGTCTTTTGAGTCTGGTATGAGGTTTCCATGTAAGTCTTTTGTCTAGGAAGAAGCCAAGGTATCGTACTGTGTCGGAAACAGGTAGGATGGTTTCATTGAATTGGACAGAAGGACATGTTTCCCGGCGAAGGGTAAAAGTCACGTGTTTGCATTTTTCCTCATTGACTTTGATCCGCCATTGGTTACACCAAATTTCAATGAGTGAAAGGTGGCTTTGTAGGTTCAAGGAAGCCATTTTGGGATCTGGATGAGATGATAGGATAGCTGTGTCGTCTGCGAACGTTGCAAGGAAGGTTTCAGGAGTAGTTGGGATATCAGCGGTGTACAATATGTATAGGATAGGCCCAAGACGCTGCCTTGGGGAACTCCAGCTTGGATTGGGTAAAGATTGGAGTATTCATTACCACAGCGTACTTGGAAGTAGCGATCAGAGAGGTAGGATCGAAGAACTAGGAATAAGGATTGAGGTAACTGGGTTTTGAGCTTGAACAGCAAACCGGCATGCCATAATCGGTCGAAAGCTTGTGCTACGTCCAGAGATGCGAGCCCATTTCAAAACACAAAAAACAAGGAAAACAAAATTTATCATTCCAATTCGTTTTTGTCTGTTTAAGGGTTAATATCTCTCTAATTGTATTCGATAATAATAACCATGAAATATTCTTGAAAATTATTCAGAACTAATCCCTTCTTTACACAGTTAAATGAAACGTGCTTTGTTAGATAGGCCAGGGAGCGGAGTGGCTCAGTAGTAGAGCGCTGGATGCCATGCCAAAGGTCCTGGGTTCAAATTCCGCTGATTGCAGGCGTTTATTGAATCTTTTAGCAGACGAAAATTTATCCTACCAGATCTAGGACCATCATGGGCTTCATCCAGCCTCTATAATATGGGTACCCAAAACAAGTGGTTAAAATCTGCCGTTGAGCGTGATCTAGGGCAAATCAACTAGCTCTATCATACCCTACATATAGACTGTAGGGTAAACATCTAGATTTACCTACAGTCTATATACTCTGAGCTCAATAACCTATATGGCAGTGGTTCTCAACATTTTTTGTACCACGCCTCATCTGGTTCAATTGAAAGCCTTTCCTTGTTCATAATTTCTATGGTCACATGAATAAAAAAAAAACATGGTTAAAGCTACATAAAAAACTGGTAAAAGAAAAATGAGTGAAAAATAAGTGATTTTTTTTATTTTCAATTGTCTCACACCCCCCAACTTATCTCCCACGCTCCCTAGGTTAGGGATAGTAACCACTGCTCCATGGGTAGTAGTGGTTTAGGTTTTTTTTTTTTAATAGATAAAGGCTATATTTAGATAAGGAAATTATGCAATGACAGCTTGTTTATATAGAACTGAACAGTTCCCATAAACCGTATTATTTCACGCATTTATATTCATGAGTATACACAGTGTATTTACTGTATATACACTGGAGCAGTTTCCAGTGTCACAACTGCGTTATAAAACTGGCCCGGTAATAGATCCTGTTTAATAGGTGGCATTTAGGAGTTTTTTTTTTCTCTCCGACTGTCCTTCTTTCAGGAGACCTAAATAAAGGAGTTATACCCGGGCTTGTAAAGTGCCTGACTCCGCGGACGGAAGGAACAATGGAGGCAGTGAATGCCCGAAGGATAAACATAAAGGGGAACACTAAAGCTTAAAGATAGGGCTAGCGGCAACAGGTTTACGGCCTCCCGCTGCTCAACTGTAGCTTTTATGGCATTCTTTTCACGTGTTTTTGTTATTATATTGTACTAAGGAAGTCCTTACAGTTAACGTTACATGTTTCTATGTGTCCGGTGTCATTTATGTTCTCTATGATATTTTTTTATTATGACCCGTAATGTTCGCTTCCTTCGGAGTCAGGCTCTCGTAACATTCTAGTTCTATTGGCACAGACTGTATGACATATAACATATTTTTTAAACAATGAAAGGAATCCCCACATAATACATTATAACACTACTATCAATAAATAATTGTAAAACAACTATTTTTTTTAGCACGTACTGTTCTTTATATACACCTCCGGAGGTAAAGGAAAGCAATTCACAATTTTGTATTTGCTCAGGAAAACTATTTTTTTATAATATGGAACTGTAATAATTATAATGCGTTTTCTCGTTACATATGTAAACATCTTAAAGAATTTTATTATTGGCTATGTTATTTATAAGTAATTAGAAGTATTGGCTATTGTAGTTATTAATGGAAATTTACATAAAATACCGCGTTTATAATGATAAAGAAATTTAAATTACATCGAATATCCATTAAAATAAATTTAAAACAAATATTAGTACCAAGTGTCATGGCCGCAACTGATGTTAGCTCGTTAATTCGCTCTGTGCTTGTTACATTATTATAACAATATTTCTTAAAAATAAACTCTCAAAACTGTGTCAGAAGAAGCCATAAGTAGTTTAAGACATTTTTCCAAGATCAAGGAGGTGAGTGACTGCTTTAAACAATAAAATCCAGTAAATGCATTGGTGACGGGCTGCTGAAGGTAGCAGCAACGTGGCCAATAATCCCTCCACGGGACTTAAATATTTACCTCCTCAATTTCACGGTCAACGCTTGGCAACCAGCCTCTCGATGTAATCCCGCATTCGTCAACATTTTTTTTTTTTTTATTGCCTATTCTTTTTAAACATATATATATTTATTTATTTTATTATTATTATATAAATATGAAAAGTTTTTTTAAAATTTACTTCTTTTGTTTTAGTTAGATTTAATTATTTATTTCTAATTATTTTAATCATTAATAATATTAATTATGTTCAACATGCAAGTAGACAATTCGGGTATTGAAGTGTTGGAAGCAGAGATTCCATTTTCGGAAATAAGCGAGACCGATTCGCAATACTTAAAACGACGGACTCTCCAAAAACGTCAGAGAAAGGCTGCCCCTAGCTCAGCGGGCAACTCACCCAACTCAAAAAAAAATAAATCGGCTGTGTCAAAAAAGTCAGTCACAAAAAACAACAAAACATCGGAGCCTACCATAAACCGCAGCAAAACTACTGCAGTCAATTCAAACAAATCTCCAATCGCCTCATCTTCCAGCAACCCTGGAACTACAGAAAGCAATCGTGACGAAAACCAAGAACACCAATGAATAGGGTTCATTGACCCTAACCCTCCTCCTATTTTTGTCACGAAGAACAAATTTTTATGAATTTGCTCAAGAAATATCTGAACTCATAGGACAAACTAATTTTAAATGCTTTTCTAGAGTAAAAGGCATTAAAACAAATACATCGAACAAGGAATCCTATCAAAATTAATTAACCATCTTACAGTGAAGAACTATGATTTTCACTGTTACCAATTATAACAGGATAAATCGTACCGAGTCGTTTTAAGAGGACTGCACTCTTCAACGCCCACAACAGCAATCAAAAGTGACCTCGAAGAAATAGGTCACAAAGTAAGAAATATTTCGCCAGTGTTGCATCCCACCGAAAAGTACCCCCTTCCATTGTTTTTCGTAGAACTTGAACCAGCCCGAAATAACCCAGAGATATTTCAAGTTTTAAGACTTGTATATTCAACAGTTAAATTTGAAGAACCTAGGCGTACAAATGATATAGTCCAGTGTACTAACTGTCAAACCTTAGGTCATACCAAGACGTATTGCCATCACCAAGCTATGTGCGTCAAATGCGCTGGACAACACTCATCTGACACTTGTCAGAAATCAAGAAACGAGCCTGCAAAATGTGCTCTTTGTGGTGAGGATCACCCAGCGAACTACAGAGGCTGTTCAGTTCATAAGAACTTTCAACGCCTTAGAACCAGGAATTATCTACTAAAAAGTCAAGAGAAGTGCACAATCCAGGCTCCTGAAGTGCCACCTTTCCTGAATTGCCTAGACCAACCGTATTTCAACCGTATATAACCGTAAACCCTACAGATAGACTTCCGGACAACAGAACTAGGGGAACATCAAGCATTCAGCAGCAGCCTCGAGCTCAAACGCCTCAAACCTCCCAAATCAAATCTCAGAATTCCTTTACCAAATCCCAGACGTCCCAATCCAAGCCTCGGGAACCCATATCCAAGCCCAAGGCAGCCAATCCCTATCCTCAACCTCCACGTCAACAAATTCCTCCCCACCATACACCATACGGGTCAAATTACCGCTTCAACAACCAAATCCTCTCCCTTCCAATTACAGCATTCAAACGAATGCTGTAGTTCATCAAACATTGCATGAAAATCAAGCACCTCGGGTACAATCCCCAGCCAACCCTCCTTTGCCCATTAATTATCCCTATCAAACTCTAGGCTCATATCCATTCCAAGTCCAAAATCCGATCGACATAAATTCTATCCTATCAGCTTTCCTGAAAGACCTTCAAGAGACTATCAAGCCTCTCATCAACCTACTCACGAGAATCCTTACCGAAGTCCCACTTAATTATCCACGATGAGCATAAAGCCCTTAGCTATCGTTCTGTGGAACGCTAATGGACTGCTTAATCACCGTGATTAACTTGACAAATTTTTACAGGACAACCAAATAGACATTGCTTTACTTACTGAAACACATTTCACTCATCGCGCACATTTCTACATACGGGACTACATCACTTACAGATCAGACCACCCAGATAACACTTCGCATGCCGGATCTTGTATTCTCATTCACAAAAACTTATCTCATTTCCTTATTCCTTCCATTACAACTGATGCTATCCAATCAACCTCAGTAACTATAACAACTCGTCCTTTCCATATCACATTTTCAGCTGTATACTGTCCTCCTGGAATGTCCGTTTCCTATAATCTTCTTGAATCCTTATTCCAATCTCTTGGTTCACGCTTCATTGCTGGAGGAGACGGTAAACACCAACGATGGGGTTGTCGAACATCCAACTCCCGAGGAAATATCCTGTCTGCTGTAACGTCCAAAAAGAGTTATTCCATTCTGGCGCCAAACAACCCCACCTATTGGCCTACATCTACCAAAAAACGTCCCGATATCCTTGACATATTTATCACATCCCAAATTTCCCCCGCACAAGTCAATATTAAATCCTTGGACGACCTTTCATCAGATCATAGTCCAGTCCTCCTTTTCTTGTACTCAAGTTTCGCTCCCAAGCCTTCTCCTCCCACATTGATTACAGGACGTGTCAACTGGGACGATTTTTGTTAAGACTTGGAGGACAAAATGGACTTAAAAATTTCACTAAAGACAAAACAAGACATTGATACAGCCATAGAAAAACTTACATCAATCAGAAACAGTTTACATCATTGTCAGTCTAGACTTCAACCAGTGAGGATCTCTGTGAAGGATTAGCTGAACGCGCCGGTCCTGCTCGTCAGGGAGTACCTTATCATTATAATTCTTTTCTTTTATTTACTTTTACTTTCATACGTATATATCTTGTATTTTTCTCAATTTATTTTTGTATTATTATTATTAATTAATGGCGGATAATAACACTATTAGGTTGGAACCCAAACCACCTGACCCACCTTTTGATTTTAAACTTCCGAAGGGAAGATTCTCTAAAAAGTTTTTAGTGATGTCTATTCCTAAAAACAATGATAATAAAAGTTTCCTTGACTTCAGTCCATTTAAAATTTTCCGTTTTATTAAAAGTTATGCTCCACAAGTCAAAATTAAGTTTTTAAGAAACGGGCTTATCCTATTAGAAGTACTAGTCGAAAAGGATTTTATCAATTTAAAAAATATAAAAGCTTATGAAAATTATCAAATTAATTTTTCGTTACATAGAACATTGAATTTTTCAAAAGGTATAATTACCTGTAACGAATTCATGAACTGCTCAGAAGAAAAACTTAAACACGAATTGGCTGATCAACATGTTGTAGACGTGAAAAGAATTTATAGAAATCCTAATAATGGAAAAATGCCAACATCTTCTCTAATTATTACTTTCTGTAAGGCTGAATTATCCGAGAGACTTATATTAGAATTTACAAATGTTAAGGTCGTACCATATATTAAACCTTTAATGCGCTTTAAATGTTACGATTACCGTCATGGTTTTCGTAATTGTAAAAATATCGAAGTATGTGGAAAATGTGGTGATTCTCACCAAACTCAAGAAGAAAAGTCAAATTGTAAGACATATAAGTGTAAGCATTGTGGTGGTCCTCATGCCGCCTGGAATACGTCATGTTCATTTTTTAAAAGGGAAAGAAATATAGAAGAACTTAGGGTTTTACGAAAAGTGTCATATGCCGAAGCTGAAAAGTTACTTCAGCCCCTCCCACCACCTCCAACTGATCTCCGGAATACAATTCATTCTTATGCTGAAGCAACATCCTCTCCCCCTACAAATTTAATTTTAGAACAATTTGGAAAACTCACAGCAATGGTTGAGGTTCTTACCAATAAAATTAATACTTTAGAAACGATTGTAAATAATCAAATTACAAACCAATGTGCTCCACTCGATAACGAAAAAACCAAATGTACGTCAAATATAGTTAACATACCTAATAACCATACTAACGAAACTAATGCCAAAATGTCAACAAAACCTCCAATTAAAAAAATAGACCAAGAACCTGTAATCCAAAGAACTGGAGATAAACGGGAGAGACCTTTATCTCTAGGGTCGAGTATGTCACTAACCGATTCTAGTTCATCAGGACTTGCGTCGGGGGGCAAACCACCACGACCCAAAAATACCTTAGAAATAGTTAATTATATTGGCTCATACTTTCAAGAGATTTATTCTGATTCCAACTATTCTCAGCAGTTTTTAGTAATAAAACAACTAAAAGAATCCGAACCACTTAATTATACCACAGATCCTCTTGAACCCCTTAACAATCCGCTTACAGTCTCAGAATTCAACGATGCTCTAAGATCCCGAAAAGATACAAGTCCAGGCCCTGACAACGTTTGTATTAGTTTTATCAAAAATCATTCCCTAGAAAACAAAATTATCATTTTAAAATTCTTAAATAGGATTTTTCTTTCTGGTGAATTCCCTGAAGTTTGGCGAAAATCCATTGGTATCCCAATTCTAAAAAAAGATAAACCCGTCAAAGAGGCCTCCAGCTATCGGATTATTTTTCTCACTTGTTCACTGTGCAAACTAATAGAAAAAATAATATCAAACAGACTCCAATGGTTCTTTGAAAGCAAGAGTTTACTAGAGGAATGGCAAAGTGGCTTCCGAAGAGGTAGAAGCACTAGAGATAATATCATACGTTTAGAAAACGCTATATGAGATGCTTTCGGACGAAAAGAGAAACTACTAGCAGTATTCATTGACATTAAAAACGCCTTTGATTGTGTATGGAGATGGCTAATTCTAAAAAACCTTGCAAAAAATGGAGTAAAAGGCTATATTTTAAGGTTCATACATAATTTCCTCGAACGTAGAATATTTAGGATAAGAAATGGTATTATATACTCCGATGAATATGAACAGAAAAACGGAGTACCGCAAGGAAGCGTAATTAGCCCTTTCCTGTTTTGTGTAGCTATTAATCCAGTCTTGCGTAAAATTCGGTTAATGGTAAAAGGTGATTTGTATGCAGACGACCTTCGGATCCATTATTCAGATAAATCAATAGAAAACCTACAGCAAGCCATACAAGAAGTTCTTAATATAATTAATAGTTGGCTAAATAAACAGGGCTTTACCATATCTACCAATAAAACAGAATGCATACTCTTTTCCCCTAGAAAAACTCTTCACCTTCCATCTCTTTACATCAATAACGAAGAAATTCCATATAAAGATTCCGTTGATGTTTGGGCTTACATTTTGATTCTAGACTCAACTAGAGTATACATTTAAAACATCTTAAAACATCATGCCAGCGTTCTATTAACGTCTTAAAAATGTTATGTAGTACTTCTTGGTTGGGAGACCGCACTAGCATGCTCATGTTTACATACTCATGTACATATATAGAAGTCTAGTTAGGTCTAAGCTTGACTACAGTTGTATGGCATACGGTTCGGCTTCAGAGAGAACTCTACAAATGTTAGACAGTGTTCATCACGCAGGCATCAGAATAGCAACTGGTGCCTTCCGTTCCAGCCCTGTTCTTAGTATACTGTCTGAAAGTGGAGAGCCACCTTTAAAATACCGCAGGGAGTACCTCACTATGAACTATTATCTCTCCATATTAGCATCCCCGGTGCATTCATTACACGAATTAGTAAAATCTGCACTTCCGAATCATTTAAACAACAGGAAAAAATCATTTAAACACCGAATAATTGAAATAATAGACACCATAAATATTACAATACCAAATGTTTTACCTCACAGTTTAACATCAAAAGCACCGTGGATTACATATCCCCCAAAATTCAATCTAACATTAACTAAGATGGTTAAAAAAGAAACTAACCCCATAGCGTTTAGAAATGAATACCTCAGGCTTTCCTCCAATGATTTCCCATCAGCTACTCACATATTCACAGATGGTTCAAAAGACAAGAACGGTGTTGGTGCTGCTTTTGTCTGTGGGTCCAGGAAACAACAATACTCAATGAATATAGTCAGTTCAAACTACACGGCAGAACTAGTAGCTATCGCCAAAGCATTACACATAATAATACCAACTACAAGCACCATCACTATTAACACCGATTCCCTCTCTGCTCTCCTCGCAATTCAAAATACATTCTCAAGACATCCTCTGATAATTGAAATATTTGAGGCACTTTACAATTTAAAAAGAAACAAAATAGGTGTGACGTTTGTTTGGGTACCTAGTCATTGCGGTATTTTGGGCAATGAAATCGCTGATAAAGCTGCTAGGGAAGCAATTAAAAAAGGCGATCAATATAATAAAGTTACACAGGGAGACGTAGTTTGCTTCATTAGAGGAAAAATAAATGAAAAATGGGGATTAGTTTGGCAAAATACCACTAATAATAAACTGCGTGAGATAAAAGCAGATTCCAGAAGCTGGAGTACTTCTGTACGTGGAAACAGAAGAGAAGAAGTCGTTCTCACCAGGCTACGAATAGGTCACACTCGTCTGACTCACTCATACCTCATGGCTAAAGAAGAACCCCCTATGTGTGAAACGTGTGGACTTCCGCTGAGTATAAAACATTTTCTCACGGAATGCAGGCGATACCAACTTCAAAGAGAAAAATCAGGAGTTTCAGGAAATTTGGATGAAATATTAGGCAACAGCGAACAGAACTTAATTTCCTTGTTTAACTTCCTAAAATCAACAGGCCTTTTAAAAAATATATAAATTTTAAAAAAATTAGGAGTCAATTATTCACGAGAGACTACGATTAAAAATATATATGTGTGTGTATGTATGTGTAGTGTGTGTGTGTGTGTGTGTGTGTGTGTGTGTGTGTGTGTGTGTGTGTGTATATATGTATATATATGTATGTATGTATATATATGTATACATATATGTATGTGTGTGTGTGTATATATATATATATATATATATATATATATATATATATATATATATATATATATATATAATGAATGAATTACTTAAGTTATATATATATATATATATATATATATATATATATATATATATATAACTTAAGTAATTCACCTCACAAAACATAAACAAAAGAATAAGTAGGAAGATAAACAACACACTTGACGGCTGGTTAAACACTGACTTTATTGAACCTCTATTTATAGATTCCAACAGCTGTTTACAATGCCAGCTTGATAAGCGACTTTGCGATCATCGTCTTGTCTTAACTCCCACCTGCCAGTTTACGAACATCCTCGTAAACTCAAAACAAAAATTGCAGAGAAAGAGCACACAAACAAAAGAAATTATCAATTACATGAATCATATTCTACTTACATAAAAATAAAAATAAAATGCCTTACTACTAGCTTAATCTACATTACTATCATTCGTAATTAACAAAAAATATTTATATACAAATAAGTTACTTTATAAAAACTATATATAAAAGAAATGAAAATCCCCTGTTCCACTACACCTCCAAAAGTACGAAATCAAGTACAGGGTTATGGGTTGGCTTTCCCAGCTGGAATCTTGAGCTGTTCGATATGAACTGTCCTATGTTTTCTTCACATTCTGAATAGTGACTAGGTTATGCTCTCTGATAGCAATCACTCTGAATGGACCCTCGTACCTCAGAACCTCCTTTGCACGATTCGATATAATTTTTTTGTAGACAATTGTACCGATTTTAATATCTCCCATAATGTCCTTCACACCCTCGTTTTCCCGCGCCACTCTCCTACTCTTTTCCGCTACCATCCGGCCATGTGCTTTCCCCCACATTTTCTCGAGATCTACTCTGTTTATGGCTAGTTGTTCTGCCATGTTTTCGTCTACAACCCTCGCCTCTTCTTCGCGCTCGTAAACCAAAAAGGGCCTCGAACGGGGAAAATCCGGTGGCCATGTGTATGGAGTGGTTGTACGCTGCTATGGCTCGGGGCATCGCCTCATCTGCTTCCAATCCTTTATCTGCGTGGAATACTCGGAGATGTTCTCCCAAGCTATTATGGAGCCTTTCAATTCCTCCCCCTACTTTTAGGATGTCCGGGCGTATTCCAGTGCCATGTAATTCCTAGCCGTTTCATCTCATGTCGCAAGTACGCGTTATCGAATTCCCTGCCCCCATCTGAGGAGATCGTATTTGGCACCCCATAGAATTGGAACCATGTTTGAAGGACGCTATTCACCGCCGCGGCCGATTTCTCCTTCACCGGGTGGGCTATGGCCGTTTTGCTAAATGTATCCACTATTGTTACCCATTTAAACCCCCTCCACGTAAAGGTGTCTACTTGAAGATCTGTCAATGGTATCGTAGGCGTCATCGTCTCGGTTTGTAATCCTACGGGAGGATGGCAGTCATACTTAGCCGTATGACAAATGTGGCAGTTTCTTATTACCTCCTCTACCGTCTTCCGCATCCATACCCAATAATATTTTCTTTTTAGTGCCGCCAACGTCTCATTGATTCCCCGGTGGTTCGTCTTCCCTTGATGGTACGCCATCGTTACATACTTTTGCTGTTCCTGATCGCGAATGGTCTCTACCATAGATCGGCATCGGATAAACGTCCTGTCTATCCATATTTTTTCGAATCTCCACAAGTTACGTATCTTGTCCCACACCGTCGCATTGCCAACATACAGATAGTGGGTCGCACCTGCTTTAGAGGCGTCCTTTAACGCTCGGCAGATTTGCTCTTCCTGGACTCCAGGTTGGGACCAAATAGTAACAATAGTATGCCTCTCGTATATGGAAAATTCCGTTTTCAGTAACCCCGTGGTCCTGGTTTTCCATATTATCTGCCGAGTCTTATCGTTTATTACCTCATCCACCTCCTCCATCTCAGTCGATCTCTCGTCTTGTGATTCCTCCTGGTCGGGAGATTCCCCGTTGTCCCGGCGGTCTGTTTCTCCTTCTCCTTCCACATCTGGCGTCCATTCCCGTACGAACCTCTGGAGCTCCCCGGAAGGTCCCCCTTCACCTGATTCGATAGCGTTGACCTGCAGGGCACGAGATAACCAATCTGCCACCACATTATCCTTTCCCGGCTTGTATGCTATATTGATATTGTATTGGCTCAAGATCTCCTTCCAACGCGTAACCCTAGCCGACGATTCTTTCAAATTACCCACCCACAGAAGTGGCCTGTGATCGGTATGAACTTTGAACCGCTTTCCAAATATATCGGGCCGGAAGTGTTGGACTGCCCATACAATCCCTAATAACTCTCACTCGAGCGCGCTATATCGGGTCTCCGCGTCTGTAAGCCTTCTGCTTGCGTATGCCACAGGCCGTTCCCCCTTATCATAATCCTGTGACAAAACCGCTCCCAGTGCATATTCACTAGCGTCGGTGGTGATCGCAAATGGTTTTGAAAAATTAGGGAATGCGAGGACCGGTTGCGTTTGTAGCCAACACATGCATTTCCTGATGTTCCCCTCGATCTCTGGAGTAATCCGAATGGTGCGTCCCTTCCTTAACAGTGCATTCAGAGAACTCAGATGCTCGGCCATCTCTGGGACGAATCGACGATAATAATTTAGGGTTCCTAGCAATCTCCTGATTCCCTTGATATCGGTTGGCATCGCCATTTTCCCTATGGCTTCCACCTTCTTACCGTCAGGCCGCACCCCTTCTGCCGATATCGAATGCCCGAGGAAGTTGATTTGCTGTTGCCCCTATATTGATTTTTCCGCTGATAATTTTAAACCAAATTGACGTATTCTGTCAAAGACTCGTTTCAAATCCTCTATATGGTCCAACTCCGTCTTACTAAAAACGAGGAGATCATCCATATACCAGGTCTGCAAGTTTAAAATGTCGTTTTAATTCCAATAGAATGCGCTCTTAGCCTATTGAAGGATTTGCTTATCTCTAAACGCTATTTTGTTTGTTTACAAAAGTCAGTTGTTTTTAAGTCGTTTATGTGGACGTATCATACCTTTCTTTGGTGTTAAAAATGTCTAATTTTAAGCCAAATAAAGAGCATTTGCGGCATGTCATGATTTTCTTATTCAATCAAAAGAAAAAGGCATCTGAATGTCATCGAATTCTTGTTGAGACTTATGGCGATCTTGCTCCAACCGTCAAGACATGTGAACGTTGGTTTCAAAGTTTCAAACGTGGTGATTTTGATGTTACTGATAAAAAACGAGAAAATCGACCAAAAAAGTTTGAGGACGTCGAATTGCAATCTTTATTAGACGAAGACAATACCCAAACCCAACAAATGATGGCAGAACAGTTAATGTCACTAGACAAGCCATTTCCGATCGCCTGAGAGCTATGGGAAAAATTCAAAAGGTTGGAAAATGGGTTCCACATGAATTGGACGAACGACAGATGAAAAAACGAAAAATTGTGTGCGAAATGCTGCTTTTACGCCACGAAAGAAAGGGTTTTTTGCATCGAGTTGTAACTGGCGATGAAAAATGGATTTATTTTCAGAATCCCAAACGAATAAAATCATGGGTAACGCCAGGACAACCATCCACATCGAGTGCAAGACCGGATCGTTTTGGGAAGAAGACAATGCTGTGTGTGTGGTGGGATCAGAAGGGAGTAGTCTACTACGAGCTTCTCAAACCCGGCGAAACAGTCAATACCGACCGCTACCGACAACAAATGATCAATTTGAGTCACGCATTGATCGAAAAACGCCCAGAATGGGCTCACAGGCACGCCAAAGTCATTCTTCAGCATGATAACGCTCCTGCACATTCAGCCAGATTGACTAAGGAAACGATTTCTTCGCTTGGTTGGGAACTCCTACCCCACCCGCCGTATTCACCTGACCTGTCGCCTTCTGATTATCACCTATTCTCATCGATGGGACACTCATTGGCTGAGCAACACTTTAACAATTTGGAGGATGTAAGAAAATGGCTCGATGAATGGATTTCAAATAAAGATGAAGCATTCTTTTGGAATGGTATCCATAAATTGCCCGAGAGATGGACAAAATGTGTAGAAAGCGAGGGCCAGTACTTTGAATAAAATATATTATACTTCTTTTTTTAAATTAAATTATATTTTAAGAAATAAACGACATTTTAAACTTGCAGACCTGGTAGACCTGGCGCATGTTTTCGTCTAAGCCCCTCAAGAACTCGTCCATCAGTCTCTGGAACGTTATCGGCGCATTTTTTAAACCGAATGGCATACGGGTAAACTCGTAATGGCCCCTTTCAAACGTAAACGCTGTTTTACATTGGTCTCTGGGATGCATGCGAATTTGGTGGTATCCAGATTTCAAATCTAGTGTGCTGAACACGGTTGCTCCGCCCAGTCTGTCCAAAATGTCCTCTAATCTGGGAATAGGGTATTTCTCATCCAATGTATTTTCGTTGAGTTGCCGGAAATCTACCACCACCCAGTAGCGCTCCCTTGGATCCCCATTTTACAGGTTTCTTCTTGACCGCCCATAGAGGACTGTTAAAGGGTGATGTGCTATCAACGATAATACCTTGCCGTTTTAGCTCCGCGATCTCCTCCCTAATGTGTTCCCGCAACGCCTGTGGGTACCGCCGCTCCTTCACGTAAGTACTCTTCTCAGATTTAAAATGAATTTTATGAACCGTTTCTCCCGTCACGCTCAGTGGGTCCCCCTCGCGAAAAAAAATATCCGCGTATTCTTCCCTTATGCCCATCCTCCAATCCTTGCCTTGGGTAATTGCACCGACGCACCTCACATCCCTTTTCGCGTTCTCCATCGTTCTATATGTCTTCCTCCCAATTCTAATCACCCATTGACCTTCTACATTACTGAGTTTCGCCCCTAGTTTCCCGAGCACGTCACACCCCAAAGTCCCACCATACTCGCGCGGCATGGTCTCAACCACATGCAGAGTTGCTACGTCCCCCTTTTTGCCCCCCCCCCTTTGCCTTTTTGCAGTTCCACTTCCCCCTCCACCGTACAGGGACCACTCAAAGTGACTAGCTGACATAAACACTTTCTAATTTCTGGGTCACACTTTCCTTTAAATATAGGGTGTAGACTATCTCTACCTACTAGAGTACACGAGCTCCCTGTGTCCACAAGACACCTCCACCCCTTGCAAAACTCGATAATAGGCAACCTGTCACACTTCTTTACCACACTATTCACAACAAATAGGTTGCCCCTCCGTTTACACAATCCTCATTCTTTTCTTATCTGCTCACTATCCCTCCTTGTGCTCCGTTGCTTGCTTCTTCCTCCGGGCGTTCCTCTGCGGCTAGGTTCGCTTCCTTCCGTCTCAGACCCTGAAGCCTCCGAAGATCTAGTTGATTCCGACGATATCCTGTTTCTCCGCCACATTCTTTGAGCATTGATCTCCATAGGTTCGCCTCGGTCGTGCTCCCGGCGCCTTATATATGGGCATTGTCTGGCCATATGTCCCTCACTGTAGCATTCGAAACACCGCGCACGTGGGCACTGAGCCACCAAGTGCCCTATCTTGCCACATTCGTGGCACCTCCTTTCCTCTCTTCTCCCATTCTTCCTCTCCACGATTTGCCTTCTTTCTCTAGGTAATTTTTCTCTTCTCCCAAACTCTCCATCTCTTCTTCTTCCCATGTCCTGTCTCACTCTATTCCTTCCTGCCTCGTTCCTCCGGTACGACACTCTTTTCCACCCTGGTTCGATCTCTTCTCTCTCTTCCTCGTCGCGGGCACTCGCATCTACCATGTTCTGTGCGCATTCCATGAATGACCTATCCCTGGGTAGTCCGTCTTTCTTTCCAGTATCCCTGGCTAATTGTACCTTCAGGAGTGTGGTCATAAACAACATCCATGTTTCGACCGCACTGATATCCATTACTTCTCGTAATTTTTCGTTAATCTTATTCAGCTTCACGAGCAGGCCTGCAGCGTACTGACCGTTTGTCTGATTCGAACGTTTCATCTCTCGAAACATCTGCAGCATATCCTCTTCTGGGGCCCATCGCCCCCCTCCATACGCTTTTTTTTAGTCTTTCCTTGATCACCTGCCACGAGGTATCCTCATCAGCTTGGATTAGATTTAGTACGCTCCTTCTGACCCGTCGTGCTAAGGCTACCCGTAGCCTTTTGGCATCCGCTTCCTCTAAAAAGTCTGCTGCGACCTGGGATTGAATGCTGCTCATAATACCATCCCCGCCCTTGAGGAAATGATTTAGTTCACCCACATCACCGTTAAATTTCTCCAAGGCTGATATCTCCCTTCTTAAATCTTGTGCATTGGCCTTCCTTAACTTCATTTTCTCCAATTCGTTCGTTTCCTGTGCAATTCTGTTTGCTTCCTGGGCAGCTAAGTCTGCCCGCGCCATTGCTAGAGTTGTTGATGGTAATGGCGGAAACTGGGGATTCGCCTGTTCTGGCTGTGAAGGCTCTAACGTTAACGTTGCCGGCCTCAGGATTTCTCTTTGTTCATTCATAATGGCAAGACTAGTTATTTTTCAAATTGAAAGAGCAAAAATAAATATAAAAATGAAAGTAAAATAGATCAAGAATGAACTATCTGTAGTCTTTAGTGTCCTTGAGAAAAAAAATATATATATATTCTCACTGAACTGCTAAAACATTTTCCCGGGTTTCGGCACCACTTAAGTAATTCACCTCACAAAACATAAACAAAAGAATAAGTAGGAAGATAAACAACACACTTGACGGCTGGTTAAACACTGAATTTATTGCCATCTTGAACCTCTATTTATAGATTCCAACAGCTGTTTTCAATGCCAGCTTGATTAGCGACTTTGCGATCATCGTCTTGTCTTAACTTATATATATGTATATATATATATATATATATATATATATATATATATATATATATATATATATATAATAAATATTTATTTTATTTTAAATTAGAAAGTATATAATAAGATTTTCCTTCAGTTTAAAATAATTCATAGAGCATTAATTAAGCCACATTGAAATATTCCGTCGATCTCCTGGGTGGGTGGCCCCCTTTCCCCTGACTCTTGGCGGGGCGTTCCGGCCGGGCGGTGGGGCTGGTGTTTGGAGTGGCCTGGGACTCTGGACTGAAGCAGTCCCCAGCTCATGAAGATATGAGGGCCTTGGCTGCAGGCATCTTCTAGTGAGAGCTGCGATAACAAGTTAAATCTAGCTGTAGCATGTGTAAAGAGAGTTTGTCGGACGGCGCTGCCGCTGGTGCCTGTGGTCCGGTCGGGGTCCCGCGGTGGGGGTGTGGTGGTGGTGGGCCGCTGGCCTGGGGGGTGGAAGGGAGCTTTAACCTATCAATAAATATCAACAACTCCATTATCCCCTGACGTTTATGACATAAGGTTAGAACGCCAAAACAAAAAAAAAAAAAAAAAAAAAAATTTACATGATAACATCACAAATCACACAAATAATAACTATCAACAGACTGATTTGCCACAGCATATTCGTATCTTATTAAGAGAAAAACGCAGAGCATGATCGAAGTGGCATAGAACTCGATATCCAGCAGATAAAACAATCTATACAAAATTAATTAACAAACTAAAAGCAGAAATCAAGAAGTTCAAAATTCAAAATTTAATTACCTGGACTGAAAATCTTACAACCACCGACAAAACATTATGGATGACTACCAAAAAACTCCTAAAATTCAAAGAATTCAATCATCCACTCCTTACTGAATCAAATAACTGGACAAGATCTGACGGAGAAAAATCACAGTTATTTGGCCAATACCTTTCCAAAATCTTTCATCCACATCCTGATATCATTACCCAACTCAAATTGAATATATAAAAGAAGCGTTAGATGTTCCCCTCCAAATGTCCCTTCCACCCAAAGCATTACATCCTTCAGAAATATCCAACATTATTCAGATTACCTTCCCGCAAAGCTCCTGGACACGACCTCATCACAATTCATATCTTAAAACACCCACCTAGAAAAGCCATTCTATTCCTTACCTATATATATATATATATATATATATATATAATGCTGTACTCCGCTCCACATATTTTCCTGACCTCTGGAAATTTTCCATTGTAAAAATGATACCCAAACCTAAAAAAAAACCAGAATACCTATCCTCGTACCGTCCTATCTCTCTTTTACCTTGCATGGGTAAAATCCTAGAAAAACTCATCCTTAAACGATTGTACCTTATCCTTGATGCAAATCACATAATACCAGATCACCAGTTTGGATTCCGAGCAACACACTCCACCATTCAGCAATGTCATCGTGTGGTGGATGTGGTCTCCTCTGCATTAGAACGTGGATCATATTGTTCGGGCGTCTTTCTTGACGTGGAACAGGCTTTTGACCGAGTCTGGCATCCGGGCTTGCTCTACAAACTCCGTAAATTCCTACCCCCTACTTACTTTCTCATCCTTCAATCCTATCTCACAAATAGAACTTTCCAAGTAAACCATAATAATTTCTATTCATCCCTCTATTCCCAATCTGCTGGTGTCCCTCAAGGTAGTATCCTTGGCCCAATCCTTTATACAGTTTATACAGCTGACATCCCAACTCATCCTAATACTATCCTTACCACGTATGCTGATGATACATGTGTATCATCAGTCAACACCAATCCATTTATTGCATCCCAAAGCCTCCAATCCCATATGACTGATCTTGAAGAATGGTGCCAAAACTGGAGAATTAAAATAAATTCTCAAAAATCGCATCAAATCACTTTTACCTTACGTCGTAAGCCAATGACTTCCTGCCCTTCAGTATCCTTTAATGATATCCCACTGGTGCCTGTAGAACAGATCCGATACTTAGGGTTGCACCTCGACAAACGATTAACCTGGAATCCTCATACAAGACTGAAAATACAAGAAACCACTCGACGTTTCAGGCTACTTCAATACTTACTAGACAACCGCTCTAAGCTCCCAATTAACTACAAAAGACTCATCTACATGACCATCATACGACCTATTTGGACTTACGGAGTAGAGCTATGGGGCTCCACTAAGCCATCGAATTTCTCTCGTAACCAATCCCTACAATCCAAAATCCTTCGTAAAATCCTCAATGCTCTTTATTTTGTTAAGAATAAAGTCATCCATAACGACCTTAATGTCCCTTTTGTTGCTGATTTGGCCCGAACCCGGTATCTATCCTTTCATAGCAAACTTCATTCCCACTCAAACCCAATTGATACATTCAATATTTTCGTTAGTTTTGAACTATTTTGATTTCGATGGAAAATAATAAGTGGGGCATTGGATTAAATATGGTGGTGACCTTCTAATCTTTTTTGTGACCAAAGCGTTTCAGTTTTTTCACTAAATTTATATCCTCGCATCTAAAACAAAATGGGGATAATGAAACAATAATGGAATAATTTTTGTAATAATGAGTATTTGGCAGCTGATAGATAACCTATCAAACAGAATTTAAATCATAAACGACCCTCATCATAACTAGACCGATAAGGTGGGATGAGAATTCTAAAGTATGGTGAATGATGTTGAATGAGAAATTACTTGAAGAAGCCATTAAATTCCTTAACAACTTGATATGCAACGACGTATGGGATTAAGGCAATCATTTAGTGTGCCATTATAGACTTTGATGTTTCCGAGACGTCTGGAATGTACTGTACATTATTAGATTAAATACTCTACATTATTCTTTCGTGTGTCTATTCTATATTGTTGACATGCTCACACCGTTGATTACTGTTGGCATTACCAATAGAAATACTTGAAATTTATGAAGACAGTAAAGCATCTTGTATTGGTTCTTTAACACAAAAAACTAGGTTTACGCTGGTAATGGCTTGTAAAATTTATAGACTTACTAATTCAAGTTTTGATTGGTTAGTAGCCAATTTATCAGTTCGCTAGAGCAGATACTTGGGGAAGTTACGATGTAGCCAGCCAATTCTGAAAACTAGCTCTAACATAAATCCCGAGAAAGCAATTTAAGTCCCCACTCGCTATAAAATAGAACTAATTTAAGATTTTTCTCCTGACATTTATTACTATCTTAAGGATAAAAACAAGTTTCATTTTACATGATTTTAGGGATGTACTCTTATTTTTTTAAGATAGTGTATTTAATATTACAATACGAAAATTAATCGATTAATATGTACTATTTCAATTTATGTAGTATCTAAATAGAATATTTTAAATATAATTGAATAAAATAAATGTTATATTATTCCTCCTTGCATTATACTTATAAATTTGTAATTCCATTAAATACGTTCTTGTCAATATTTTAAGATTCTTTTTGTTGGGAATACTTTTTTTTGTTTTTTCAGAATATTATTCGATAGATTAAATAGCGTGCCCAGAACTCAGCAATTCCTAGAACAGTGAACGATTATTTATTAATTTTTCAATTCATATTTACTCATCTAGTGTTTACAATAATATTGAATTTGAATAAAAATTTGTTTATTCCTTTTAACAAACCAAAGTTTAGCAGGTAATAAATGATCTAATATTCATGTGTAGCAGATTTCCACCTAAAACCAAAATGCGTTTATTGCCCAAAACATAGTCAGCATATGATTTGGACTACAGCTTCTAATAATTTGAATTTATATTTTATTATACATTACCAGTATATACATCATATTTTCCTCCTTATTATATATTTTACTGGGAGCGGGGTGGCCCAGTGGTAGAGCACTGAGTAGCCATGCCAAAAATCCTGATTAAAATCCCGCTGCAAGCAGTTACTTTTATTTAGTCTGTTTGCGGCCGGAGATGGATCATATGAGATCTAGGACCCTCCTGGGGCTCACCCAGCCTCTATAAAATATCATAAAAATAGGGTCCCCGTAATAAGGGGGAAAACCTGGCGGTTGAGCGTGACCTAGGAAAAGTCACCTCCTTGCAGAACCGTTGTCCATGAAACAGTACAGTCTCTACCATGTACTGACCCCCAGGTTTTTTTATATATTATACTATATCGTGTTCTTCTTTCTTCCATACATTATTTTAAATATTTACATTTTTTCAGATATAAGCTATTTTAGTTACTTAGAAATAGATATTTAAGTGCAATGCTAAAAGGAAAATAATTTTGCCTGTTTTTCTCGTCCCGTGAGAACACAACTCCTATACCTCTTCTGGAGTTTGGCAGACGTGTATAAATATTTCGTAGCCAAAAATGGGTATATTTGGATAAAAAGACTAAAATGCAAATGAAATAATAAATATTATGCTTATTTTATGGCTCATTTTTGATTTAGTTAGATGTCTGTTACACCGTTACACAGAAAGATTAGAAAAATTATTTACTCAGAAACTTTGGATTATTAAAATTAATAAGTCTATTCGAATCATTGTATTCGAAAATTTTGTTTTTAATTAAATAATCGACAAAAAAAGAAAACTTCTGCATTCCTTAGATTTTCGTTGTATAACAGGTATTTTTGTATGTAAAAAATAAATACAAGCCTAAAATATTTCGTGAACTTCCGGTTTATTCATCTAAGATCTGATTTCTGGACAATATTGGAGGGGTAGAAAAAGATTTAAAATGCATTAGGGACATTCTAACTTTCATTCCACAAATTTCTGAATGACTTGGACTCAATCAACTGGATAAAGGGTGTGATCACGTTTAGGATACATTGTTTAGAATTATTTAAATTGCTTAGACATAATTTAATCAGAGTACACATCCTTATGAATTAACTGTACAACTAACAAAGTGTGAGCAATAGCGCTCCTCATACAACATTACAACACCATCGGGTTAATGGCGCTGCGATCGAGATCTGGGTTAACTACAAAAGTTCTCCAATTGGTCGAAATTTGCCGTCCCTTAATGCCTTGGAAGCGATTCCACTCTAATGATACCAAGAACCCTAAAACCGTTTGTAGAAAATGGAAGTTTTTTTTTTTTAACTTTGTCTTGTAAATGTCAATGGTAATCAAAATTATTGAAGTTACCACTTGAACTGTTTTATGTAGTTTAGTCAGATTTTTAGCAAATTTATCAATAACAATAATATCCCTTTGATTTCTTTATCACTCAGGGTTATGTGGAATAGACGAAGCGGATAAATCAGAATCAGAAGCCCATTCATTGGAAGAACTCTCATATATCCCAACTTTAGATTTATTTGAACCAATAAAAAAAAATATCTCCAGTGAATGACAACAAACTTCTCGTTGGATTTTAACAATCTGAAAATCAGATCGACTCTTAGTTCGTGGTCTTCATCTCCTAGTCAATGTAGAACACTGTATTTCATTGTATTAAGCATTGGGAAATACTCCACGAATACTTAATTTGATGTAAAATGAATATTACAGTAAGATAATATTTATAATTTCCAGATAATAATAAAAAACCGTAAAATTCCCACTATATGTCTTAAATCTGGGACTGAGCTGATAACCATTCAGAAATATCACTTTTGCTTGATTCGGCATTTTGAGAAGTTGCGATTTAGATTTCTTTTATATTTCTTACATTCTGTCACGGTTTTTTATTTGAGAACTATTCCATGGTTGAATTTAATATAATTATACCATAATAATGTATTGTAATGCCTAAAAACTCATATTTTAAACGGTGATCCTAAAATTATTTTATATAGGAGTGACATTCTTTCATAGCTCTTTAATATTCCTGTCACCCTTCTTTGCAATCTTGCTCGTGAGAGGAATTTAATTTCTCGCTTCTTATGTCGTTGTTTTTTACCCAAATATTATGTTATTGTGTTTATTTTAAAAATAAATACCAAAGCCTTTAAATGAGATCAAATCCTAGTGTAATATATTTCACCTCATTTTTAAATACATCTTTTTTTTTAAATGAAGAAATGTTGCTAGAAACTCTATTCTACAATACATTCATTCAATTTAATTTACGCTTTACTATAATATAGTATAATAAAGTGTAACTACAATTAAATTATTTTGTAGTTATTTATAGAATTAGAATTTATGCATACTTTAAGTTATTGAATATCCGAACTGTCTTCGCAGAAAAGATACTAGGAGATATCGATATTACCATTCATACGAAATGAGTACAATAACTATAAATAAAATAATTAGAGACATAGCTGCCATGAAGATAAAGTCAATATTGACACTAACTAATGCTACATTGTTTCAAAACTTTGATAAATGTTGCTACGTACGTGTTTTTATTGTTTGTTTATTGAGTACTATATTAAAAAAAATAAATTTAAACCTTGCAATTGTTTATAATTTCCCATTATTATAATCTTAATTCTTAATTTCGGTATGCTAAGAACGACCCGACGACAATCGACGCCCTACTCTCCCTCTCACTCCCTCTCACTCACTCTCTCTCTCTCTCTCTCTATCTCTCTCTCTCTCTCTCTCTCTCTCTCTCTCTCTCTTTCAATATATATATATATATATATATATATATATATATATATATATATATATTTTTTTTTTTTTCTGTTGGCTCTACAGACCTTGTAGATCTTTGGCCGCCTTTACCAGCCTTCTCCACCTCTGTCTATCCTGGGTCGCTGATTTCCAGTCTGCCACATGTAGCTCCTCAGCATCTTTGTTGACCCTGTCTATCCATCTGGTCTTTAGCCTCCCACGTGGTCTCTTGCCAACTATTGTGGCATTCATTGTTGCGTAGAGGCGTCCTGACGGATTGCTTCGAGCTACATGCTCCGCCCATCATATATATATATATATATATATATATATATATATATATATATATATATATATATATAATTAATAAGTTACGATTACACTAATATTACACTTACGGTTACCAAAACTAATATTAAAAAAAAGTGAAATAGGGCACAAACATACAAAGTATAAAACTAAACTTTATTTCTCTCCCCTTGAGTATTTTTAGATACATTTGTTTGTAAAATAGAACATGAACATAGTTAATTCTAAAAGTTTATCATATGAATAAAATCCTTATTATATACACTTAACATATATATGTACATATTCAAATTATTTATAAGTAAACTTAATGTACTACCAAGAAAAAGGAAAAAAATAAATAAAAAACTGTACCACTACAATCCGTGAACGGGTCTGGAGTTCAATACATGTTAGAGACTGTACTGTTTCATGGACAACGTTTCTGCTAGGAGGTGACGTCCTAGATCACGTTCAGCCGCCAGATTTTCACACCTTATTTTGGGTACCCTATGTTTATTACATTTTATAGAGGCTGGGTGAGCCCCAGGAGGAGAGAAGCGGTCCTAGATCCGATATGATCCATCTCCGGCCGCAAACAGACTAAATAAAAGTCTTGATATTTGAACTAGGATTTCCGGCAACGTAACCAATATATAAGAAAGAAGAAAACGTAAACAATATATAAATTGGCAACAATACAACTTATGTATCAGCCAATAAAAAGAACAAAATAAAATAAAAGATATATATTCAGATAAATATCGGAGAAGCCATTTAAAAGCATTTGCATATGTCCCGAACGGGATACTATTAATCACAATAAATCTTCCCGGATGTTTTCGGTGGAAAGGGAGAAAAACAGGGCGGTTGGTTTCACTAATTGCTTCCTGGCAATAAAAATGCACGTGATTCTTTCCTGGAGCTCTCCAGTGGGCCTGGAGTGAGGAAAAACATTTCGCAATAGGCCCCGGCTAAATCGAGGGATTAGTTTGACGAATGGATTTAATTAGCGAATCGGCTATATTTATGTTTCCTCGCCGATGGGAAACTGTAAACAGTTTTAGCACCTCTTGGAGGAGTTTTTTCCGATTTTTTTTCCTCTGAGCCCTTCCTTGGAAAGTTATTTGGATGAGACCAAGGAAGGATTTCATGATTCATGTTATCAATTTCCTTACATGATATTAATTAATTAAGTCATGAAAAAATAATGAAAGCCTTGCAGATTTATAGTTGTATTATTATTATCGTTGTTATGTTTATTTTATAACGGCAAACGGCAAATGATGACGGCAGATGACATGGGAAACATAAAGAAGAACCAATGGTATTATGGATCTTAAGTCCACAATAGAGTTCCACTATAGTAGGTTTTTATAATGTGCAAAGATCATTCAACTGCTGCACTATATATTTTAAAATTAAATCCAGTTATATTGTCATTCAATTAACTAAGAACCACAAAGATCATTAAAATAAAAATATGCCGTTAGGAACTTTTTTTTTCATATTAACAAGATTTTTAGAAATAAAAATTAATAAATGATATTTGTAAATATCTATATCATTCTAATTTATTGAGAAAATTTGGGAAAGTTGTATCATAGTGATGACCCATCTATGATTCTCAGGTTTAATAAATAATAAGAGAGATGGTTTTATTCTTAGCTTATTGATTACTTATTTAAAGTCACTTTATGCTGCTAAGGGTAATCGGAAAGTAATAGGACAGGTATGATTGAGACAGGGATCGCTAGTACCTGACACCTTGTAAGATCAGGACCCCATTTTATTTCCCTTCAGAAGGACTCCAAAACCTAATAATTTTTATTCCTTTTGAACCTTTAAAAAATCCTAAAGTCACCCACCGGGCTCGACCCCGCTTGCTTAGGATTAGAAGGTTGTTATTATTTTACGTTTTCGTTCAAATATTAAAATTATTATAAATTTATCCTACTGTTCAAAATCTCCCCTTTTCTTTTCATTTCATGATACCCTTATTGCCACCTTAAAGATTAATTTAATACTTTTATTTTTGTTTTATCTTCATAAAGTCTTACGAAATGGTAATTTTATACAAGATCAATGGTATTAATAAATTTAATACTAATCACAGGCTATTTTTAATAATTTGCCCTCTCATGTGTAGTTTATCTTGTAAATTGAATTTTCCCCTGATGCATTATCACTCGAATATCTTAAAATCGAATTTAAATCTGTTGTATTGGTTATAATCCGTATTGCTCCATTGGTGCCTTATTACCTGTAATATCAAACCTTGGTAGTTAATTTCAGAGATTATGCAAAGAGGATGGTCGGGGGATGAGGGGATGGGCGACTAGTAGAATAGGGCAATGAATATTAATATATTCCTATCGGCCACCGCTATTGATTCAGCCTCATCTTCCGATATCTCTATTATATCCTTCGCTTCTTAGTTCTACGTTATATAATCATATTGTTGTGATTGAAAGATCAATAGGGATAGATAATATTCCATATTTAATAAATCTTAAATAAAAGTCTAGAAATTATTTGTAAATAATTTACAATAAAACATTAAGAAAATATATACATCTAATATATAAAATTGTCGTGTCACAGTGTTTGTAACAGAACTCCTCCGAAACGACTTGACCGATTCTTATGAAGTAGGTCTGAGAATAGGATGTAAACTATTTTTCATACCCCTAAGTGATAGGTGCCGGCATTTATTATTGGTTATGTGGAATTTGAATCCACCAATTATGGAATCTTACACCTTTGGTCATCAAAAATATCACCGGGAATGTTACTGAAGCAGCAATGTTGACTGGAATCTTTAAAGGAGAAGTCGTTCTGTAGCCATGTATTCCAATGATACCATCATAAACCATAATACCGTTCAAAGGGCTTCAATTTGATATAAGGTTGGCTTTTGCTATGACCATCAACAAGTCTCAAGGCCAGACAATGTCCATTTGCTGTTTGGACCTAGAACATCCATGTTTCTCCCATTGACAATTATCTGTTGCATGCTCACGTGTTAGTAAACCATCTAATCTATTTGTATTACCAAAGGACAGATTAAAAAAATATTATGTATCGATTAGCGCTCAATTAAATTGAAATAAATATTTATAATTTAAAAAAACATTATTAGCTATAATTAAAAAACAACCAGGATATACCTCATTCACTAACCTAATGTTTATATTTTATCAGTCAGGAATTTTGTATATTATTTAGTTATTATATAGTGTGCTTAGATATAAGAAGAATAAAATGTAAAAGCAAAAATCTATTTAATTCATTTTTTTCCATTCATCCATTGTTTCATTAAAATTTAAATTTTAACGTAATATATTTTTAAAACTAATACAAAAGCCACAGCAACGCGTGGCCGGGTGAGCTAGTATATATATATATATATATATATATATATATATATATATATATATATATATATATTGAAAATTTGAGAAAAATACTTTAATAAGGTCATCAACTCTATCTTTTTTTCAAATGAAGGATTAATTAAAATATCTATTCCAGTTATCTCCTTCTTTTTAATTTATTCTATTTTTCTTTATAGATATTTTCTTTATTTATATTTTTCTTTTATGATATTTTCTTTATTTATAGTTTCATTTTTTATCTTAAATTCACATACTAGTTTCTTTAAACTCCCTTAGTACAAGTTTTATTTAAACTCCTGTCTTAATTTTGTCCTGTATTGTAAAAATATTACTTTAAAAAAATAGTATAAATTATACATATATATATAAGAAGACTGCAAAAAAAGAAGACTTTATGGTGGGGGACAAGACCACCTCCAGATAGTGATTAGGGATTGATATAGGGATTTGTCTGCCCACGAAGTCAATTCATCTATAAAACCATGATCAAAATAACCTACTGCTCAGCATGTTGGTCGCTAACAAGAGCACAGGATTCCCATTTACTTCGATTTAAACGATGCACCATGATAAAAATATTTTTTCAACAAATATTACAAAATACAATAAATAGAATTTGAAACAACTCAGATCTTGGAGAGCGGTACAAGAAGCCTGGCTTTGTCGGTGTTATCAAGGTGGGTCGGCTTCAGTGGGCTCGTCATATTGCAACGATGACACCAGACAAGATATGTCGAAAGATTATGGACAAAAAAATATAAACTCCTTAGGTATATAGACCTAGGTTGCGGAGTGGCAACCAATGCAAGGTATTCCTAACTGGAGTGCAACACCACTCAACAGACAGACAGAGAATGACAGGCGGACCAAGTCCGGGAGGCCCTGACCAAGAGTTGTAGTGTCAAAAATATTCATAAAATATTGCGCCAACCGAATGAATATATGTTACGAGTATATATAATTTTTTGTTGGTTGGGATGAATGCCTACGGGCGGCGTTTTCGATTCCCACCTGGCTCAGTCAGTATCCATTTATCCTGGAAAATAAATCTTGACGCTCACAGTTTAGTTTGTTAAGAGAGGAAACCTTGAGTTAAGTTTCAGTGGTTGGCCAGGTTAGTGGCAATAGAGATTGGTATAGTAGGGCTATTTTACGATGAACTTAATTAAGAACCAACACACATTTATTTAACGTTAACATAATGAATAACTATTAATGTTTCTACTCTAGTTAGAATATGATCTTAAACCGTGTAAACTTCCCTGCTCGAGGGTTTCCGTTCAGTAAACAGCGAAAATGGCAATTAGTGCCTTATCATTTGCATGCATTAACAGACCATTTACTATCCAATTATCTTTCACCAGGTCATCTCGTAAATGTTTTTACAAGTAATTAACTTGATGCTTTACAAATATTAGTAAGTTCTAGGAAATAACGATAGATGAGTGGATTTTCAAATACTCCCTGGATGAGGATCTATTTAGAAACCGTCTTGACAGGCATTGGTTTCAACACTACATTATAGATTAGAGGAGCATTGATCTTATTTTTTTTTTATTTAAAATAAAATTCAGCTCGTCTCATGACTGCTGAGAGCAGTGCAATGTACGTAAAAAACATCTCATTGTTCTTTGTAACAAGACTATTTATGATTATCGTCGCAATCAGCTTATTTCTCTTAATAGTCAGCCAGAAAAAAAAAAATAAGGAGCTATTATAAAATATATATATATATATATGTATTGTTACGGGCGCCGGCAGGAAGACGGAAGCAAGAGGATTAGCGGCTTAAATCCGTCGGTGGGAGAAGTTAAAATAGGATTTGGACCGTTCTAGATCGTCTCCTTTTGTCGGCAAAGGATTAAGAAGATTCCAGAATTTTCTGGCCCCTTCGTGTTCTAGAATGTTCGGCCTTGCCTATAAAAAGACTTCCCTCACCTCGAGTCAGTCAGTCTTAGCCTGAGAGTAGACCAGTGAAGATCTGTGATAAGTGTAATAAGTGAGTGTCAGTGTGATAAACTAGTCAGTGTTGAACCGGCCCGTGTAATAAGTGTATCAGTGAACTGTGACAGTCTCGCGAGTGTAATAAACTGTTTCTGTTTGTTACTGTGTTTCAGTTTGTCATACTTGGAGAATCTTACGGTCGGTGGACTAGTGAACTGTAAGTGTTAATTATTAGTTATAAATTGTAGTGTAATATATTCATAGAAACTATTGTAACTAGTTAAGCTATCTAGGATTAGTAATATCTTATAATTATTGTAATAGTTAAATAGGAGTTAGGCCTAGATAATAAATATTTAGAATTTTGTTATCATAAATTTATATTAGTTCAATAATTTAATTGTTAATAGTTTAATTGTATTCTTTTAATCACTTTTGTTAATAAATATTAGTATCTTTAATTAAGCAATTGTTTAATTCATTTTTAATACCCAGTAGCCCGTAACAAATTGGTGTCAGAAGTGGGATAATTGTGTAATTGCAATTATTTTGCATTTTGTAATTATTGGGCTACTATATGTATAATGGCTTCTAAAAGTGTTAAATTAATTGATTTAAAAGTTGCAGATTTGAAAAGGGAATTGGAGGAACGTGATCTGGATTCATCTGGAACTAAAAGTGTGCTGCAACAGCACTTGCGTCAATTTTTTGTAGATTTAGGGGAAAATCCAGATGACGTTCTGTTTGAAACTGATTTAAGCAGGTTGTCTGCAACTTTTAAAAATGAATTAAGCAATGTAGAAAATAATCTAGGTAATGAATTAGGTACTGTTAAAAATGAGCTAAGCAATGTAGAAAATAAGCTAGGTAATGAATTAAGCAGTGTAAAAAATGAATTAGGTACTGTTAAAAGTGATTTATTAGATATATTAGAGTCTAAGTTAGGCACATTAGAGACTAAGCTAATGGAAAATGTTGAGAATAAGTTAGCTAATGTAGATAATAAGTTAGCCGATGTAAATAATAAAGTAGCTAATGTAGAATCTAGGTAAGGAGAAGAGCTGAATTCAATTAAAGACGAACTTAGGCTAAGAGTCGAAGCTCTCGAGGGACGTATGAGCAACCCACCGCCGAACGACACCGACCGTTCCACAGAGGGCAGCTTTCATAGGACCATTATGCCCGCCAACGCTGGAACGCCACCAAATCACAACACTATTCCAGTATTCGACATTCGAGGACTACATGACTCTCTTCGAGACGGCGGCTTCAATCCACGGGTGGTCAAAAGAGACCCAAGTTCAGCGTTGTGCCTGGCCTTGCGTGGAGACGCCTTGGGAGTACTGCAAGGGATGCCCATGACAGAGCGGTCTAACTACGGGGAACTGGTTAGAAGACTGGAGATGCGTTTCGGCCACCGCCACATGGACCAGCTATATCGCTCACAGCTGAGCAGCAGGATCCAGAAGACCAACGAAACGCTACAGGAATTTGAAGCAGACATTGCACGGCTGGTGAGGAATGCTTACCCATCGGTCACCGATGATGTCTACGAGAGCCTGGCTGTCGACAAATTCCTGGATGGACTTCGGGACCTTGAGACGCAACAAGCAGTGAAGCTCGCCCGGCCAAAAACTCTAGGCGACGCATCTCAGGCCATGGAGTTCGAGGCTGTCAGACAGTCAGTTCGGGGCCAAGCACGAGTTCAAGCAGCAGAAGCGGAGCCTTATTTGGTTCCTAGCGTCGAGGACATCGTGACAAAAGTTTTGGAGGCTCTCAGGACCCGTAAGAAGGAGATACGCTGTTGGAGCTGCGGCCAACTTGGACACCCTAGAAGCAAGTGTCCATCCAAGAAACAAGAAAAGCTACATGAAAACTAAGTAGGGTTGATGGGAAGGGGCAACTGTCAACCCGTAAAGTCAAAGGCCCCGGGAAGACCATCAGAGTTGCGTCAATAGGAAGCAGAACGAACAGTTTCTACATAGATGGGATGGTGGACGGGCAGCTGTGAAGTCTGCTACTAGATACCGGCGCAACCATGACAATCTTGAACTCAAGGACAGTTCCCGCTGAGAAGATCTTGCCAACGACTTGGACATTACGGACTGCCACAGGAGAGCCAGCCAAGGTCTACGGGGAGACAGTTGCCGACTTCATCATCGGGGATCAACATCTGAAGCACCGCGCTCTCGTGGCAGATATTGATGAGGATGTCATATTGGGCACGGACTTGATGATCGCATACGGGATCAAGCTGGATATGGCGAGAGGTGTTATGACGCTGGGAGATGAAGAAGTCATCCTTCGGCAGGGAAAGGACATCTACGCACGAGTGCGCTTAATAGAGGACACCACTTTACCTGCACGGAGCCAAATCATAACGCATGGGACGGTCGAAGGACATCTACCTGAGGGTCAATGTATGCTACTTGAACCTGGAAGGCAAGAAGAACAGGAGATCGGACGCGGCAAGGTCTCTCATCAAGGTCAAACGTACCATTCCGATTCGGCTAATGAACCTGAACAGCTTCCCAGTAACGCTGAACAAAGGAACACCGGTCGGAGAATGTACAACCGCTATCTCAGTGGTTCGTCAGCTGCAACGTCATCCCACCGAGCTGCGAGGACTGCCGGAAGGATTAAAAGGATTTGTGGACGAATCATGCCGGGATCTCTCACCTGAACAGAGCGAGGAAGTGAAGAAGATGATTATCCGATGGCAGGACGTTTTCGAGATCAGCCCAGGGCCACGGGGAAGAACGGATATCGTCCAGCACAGGATTGACACCGGGGATGCTAAGCCCATCCGACAGGTCCCGCGGAGGCTGCCGTTAGCCAAACGGGAGGACGCTGAGAAGATCATCAAGGAGATGGCGACTGATGGTGTCATTGAGCCTTCGAGTAGCCCCTGGATGTCCCCTGTTGTATTGGTGAAGAAGAAAGACGGCACAACGAGATTCTGCGTAGACTACTGCCTTCTGAACAACGTCACTAAGAAAGACAGTTATCCGCTCCCCAGGATTGATGATACGGCAAAAAGTGGACACCCTAGAGGGGTGTGAACTTTTCTCTACCTTGGATCTCCGCAGTGGATATTGGCAGGTTGGATTGAAACCTGAAGATAAAGAGAAGACAGCGTTCTCGATTGGGACTGGACTCTGGCAATTTACGGTAATGCCATTCGGGCTTTGCAATGCTCCAGCAACATTTGAGAGGCTGATGGAAAGCGTGTTAAGAGGTCTCTCTTGGGAAATTTGCCTGGTATACTTAGATGACATCATTGTGCTGGGAAAGTCCTTCGCTCACCATCTGAAGAATCTGGAGAAGGTCTTCGAACGACTGTGTGCAGCGAACCTTAAATTGAATCCGAAGAAGTGTCATCTCTTCCGAAGGCAAGTCAACTATCTGGGGCATGTTGTGTCAGACAACGGAGTTGCCGTTGACCCAGAGAAGATTGCAGCGATCACCGACTGGCCAGTACCTCGAGATAAGCACCAAGTAAGAAGTTTTCTCGGCCTCTGCACCTACTACAGGAGGTACGTGAAAGGATTTGCAAACATTGCAAAACCTCTTACCAGGCTTACCGAGGAAAAACGGACTTTCCTTTGGGATCACGAATGTCAGGCATCCTCATCAGGGAGGAGTTGAAGAGAGTTGAGTAGTGCTCCTATTCTGAGCTATCCACGTCCCGAGGGCAAGTTCATACTTGACACAGACGCCAGCAACACCGCTATTGGAAGCGTCCTCTCTCAGCTCCAAGATGGAGAAGAAAGGGTTATTGGATATTTCAGTAAAGCGCTCTCAGCTCCGGAACGCAACTACTGTGTCACAAGGAAGGAGCTTCTGGCAGTGGTGAAATCTATAGAGCATTTTCACAAATATCTATACGGCAGAAGATTCCTCCTGAGAACGGACCACGCGGCTCTAATGTGGCTGCTACGATTCAAGTCACCAGAAGGACAAGTGGCGAGGTGGATAGAGCGCCTTCAAGAATGACTTTGAATCTGCTCATCGTGCTGGAACGAGTCACAGAAATGCGGATGCGCTCTCTAGGAGACCTTGTGACGAAAAATGCGGGCATTGTTCTCGACAAGAAGAGAAGCAGGCAGCAGTGTTGAGGACAACGGTGGTCATGGACAGTTGGCAGGATGCAGAGGTGTCAAAGGAGCAGGACAGGGACCCGGACTTGAAACAAATGAAGCAGTGGAAACTATCAGGGCAAGGAAGACCAACCTGGCAGAATGTTGCTCCAATGTCGAAGAATGTAAAGACTTACTTGGCCCAATGGGACTCCATTCTAGTGGACAACGGGCTGCTGAAACGGGCATTGGAGAACACGGAAGGAGATCAGCGCAGACTACAGCTCATCGTTCCAAAGAGTAAAGTGCCCGAAGTACTCAGGGAACTTCATGACGGAGTATCTGGCGGCCACCTTGGAGTTCACCGTACATTGGAAAAGGTACGTGAACGCTTTTACTGGGCAAACCTTAAGGACGATGTGTTGGACTGGTGCAGGCGTTGTGTGACTTGTGCGGCTTCTAACGGACCCATAAGAAGAAAGAAGGCCCCAATGAGGATGTATAACGTGGGAGCACCGTTTGAGAGAATAGCAATTGACATCGCTGGCCCTTTCCCTGTGACGGATGAAGGTAACCGGTATATTCTCGTGGCCATGGACTACTTTTCCAAGTGGGTGGAAGCTTACGCCCTTCCGAATCAGGAGGCAGTCACGGTTGCGGACGTACTGGTGAAGCAGCACGTCAGTAGGTTTGGAGTACCCATGGAACTTCACGCTGACCAGGGACGAAACTTCGAGTCTGCAGTCTTTTCCGGGATGTGCGAAGCACTGGGAATACGGAAGACCAGGACGACACCTCTTCACCCTCAATCCGATGGCATGGTGGAGCGCATGAACAGGACTATGGGTCGATATTTGTCCAAAGTGGTCTCCGACCATCAGCGAGACTGGGACCAGTATCTTCACCTGTTCCTGCTGGTCTACCGCAGTTCAGTCAGTGAAGCAACGGGGCAGACTCCCGCAAATGTGGTGTTCGGCAGAGAACTTCGGTTGCCTTGTGATCTGAAATTCGGTTTCAAGCCTGATGAGGAAATTGCCGGAGAGGAGTACGTCACGGATCTACGGAAGCGAATGGATAATATCCACGAGAAGGGTCGCACAAACATCCAGGGGGCAAGTGACAGAATGAAGGAGCGTTACGACATCAGGGCTGAGAAGGGTGGCTACCAACCTGGAGACTTGGTCTGGCTACATGATCCTCGAAGAAGGCGAGGGTACTCACCTAAACAACTAAATAACTCAGTTGCTCATACTAAAGTACCAGGGACCCGTGGAGTAACTCAGGTAATCTACAGGGATATCTTCTCGTTACCAGTGGAGTATTCTCTGGCCCATTGCGTTGCCGAAGATCTGAGGACTTCTCGAGGGATTGCAACGGTCTTCAGGAAGAAGTTCGGCGGAACTGAGGAGCTGGAACGCCAAGGACCAAGTGTCGGGAAGGCACTCCACCAGCCGCACGAAGGACGACACCTGTTTTACTTCTTTAAAAAGCGTGCCACTGATCAGAAGCCGACATATGACGCACTGCGGCGAAGCCTCGACGACCTTCGGAGTAAGCTTCTGAGACTGCGTGTCACTAAGCTCGCTATTCCGAAGTTGGGCTGTGGATACGACGGCTTGGAGTGGAAGATTGTCTGGGACATGATCGAACAGACATTCGCCAACTCTGGAGTTGCCATATTGGTGTGCACGTTCAACCCCTGGAGAGAAAGTGCGTCTCCATCAGTAGAAGCTCATAAATGCCCGATTTCTCCGGACTTGCTCTGGGGCAGAGCACTTTTAAGGAGGGGGCAGTGTTACGGGCGCCGGCAGGAAGACGGAAGCAAAAGGATTAGCGGCTTAAATCCGTCGGCGGGAGAAGTTAAAATAGGATTTGGACCGTTCTAGATCGTCTCCTTTTGTCGGCAAAGGATTAAGAAGATTCCAGAATTTTCTGGCCCCTTCGTGTTCTAGAATGTTCGGCCTTGCCTATAAAAAGACTTCCCTCACCTCGAGTCAGTCAGTCTTAGCCTGAGAGTAGACCAGTGAAGATCTGTGATAAGTGTAATAAGTGAGTGTCAGTGTGATAAACTAGTCAGTGTTGAACCGGCCCGTGTAATAAGTGTATCAGTGAACTGTGACAGTCTCGCGAGTTTAATAAACTGTTTCTGTTTGTTACTGTGTGTCAGTTTGTCATACTTGGAGAATCTTACGGTCGGTGGACTAGTGAACTGTAAGTGTTAATTATTAGTTATAAATTGTAGTGTAATATATGTATTCGTAGAAACTATTGTAACTAGTTAAGCTATCTAGGATTAGTAATATCTTATATTATTGTAATAGTTAAATAGGAGTTAGGCCTAGATAATAAATATATATTGTTATCATAAATTTATATTAGTTCAATAATTTAATTGTTAATAGTTTAATTGTATTCTTTTAATCACTTTTGTTAATAAATATTAGTATCTTTAATTAAGCAATTGTTTAATTAATTTTAATACCTAGTAGCCCGTAACAATATATATATATATATATATGTGTGTGTGTGCTAGTCAAAATATAATTTATATTTTATTTAAGGTTTTTTTTTGCCTTACACGTCATCTCCGCGGATCATTAATGTCTTAGTTAATAATAAGATAATAAACAATAAAAATAAGTACATTAGGGTGATGTAGGAAAGTTAGTTTAAGTTAATAGATGGTCCACAAGAAATGTGTGATCAAGAGAGGAAATAGCAAAATCCTAATAAATTCTCATTCTAGTTGCCTTAACTTACTGCATAGTTATGATTCGATCGTTTGACCGAATATGCCGTATAGTATATTGGACAATAGTCTCGAGAAGGGTAATCCTGAATGTAAAATAGCCCGACATTTGTGTGACTATTTAAAACTGAATAGAGAACTCCAATGAATTTCACAGCTTCATTAATAATTAACTATTTTTAATATTATTAAAAAAAAAACTGTACTACTACAATCCATGAAGGGGCTTGCGTTCAGTGTAGAGACTGTACTGTTTCAAGGACTCCTATTGCGCCGGGACACTTCTCGATCAAAATTACTATGTATTTGTCTGAGACCACGCTCGACCGGCAAAAGTAATAAGAGGATCTGTAGACTCTACAGGGTTCATCCGTGGATGTTTAAATAATTAAATGAATGGATGAATGAATGAATAAAGCCTTTTTATAAAGAGAATTACAAAACAAGATGGTTTACAATTAACTACTAATATTTACAAAAACATGTACATACATAATAACTCTTTATGGGCCTTCCCTTATGGGAGTATGGTCTAACTTCCCGGAGTGACCAGCTCTATTGGGAAGTGGAGTTCGACATTAATTTCTGCCACTTAACTTTATTTTGAGCAATTCTTGTCCTATAATATCTTCTTCTGCCGAATCAGTAGTTGGCGTGTGGACTTCAACAAAAAATCAAAAAATCCCACAAATAATCAGCTCCCTAATAAGCTTATAAATATTAATTATAATATATTATAATTATTATAATATATTAAATATTAATAAAATTTAAACAAAAGTCTTTTCACCTTTTAATATACACCATACACTTTTCCTTAAATCTATCTATTAAATACAATAATTTTCAACAAAAATTTTTTCCGGATATATACAAAAGAGAACAAATAGATAACCCTCAATATTTATAATAAAAAGAATTTTTATAAAAAATACCTCTATTGTTTTAGTTTACTTAAAGGTAAGAATTAATACGGTATAAATAAAATATAATAATCCATTATTATCATCTACTAATCCGGACTGGACAAAGTACCAGTTCCACTCATTTAGTATAGCAACTGACTATGGGTTACAAAACAACCAGCTAATTTTTATATATGCAACCTATTAATCTACAGAAAAGGTATCTCTTATGTACTATTGTAAGAACAATAACAATGTAGAAATTATAATAATTGTGGAATACATATTAACGATACTATGTATAGTTATGTAACTAATTTAAAGCGATAAGAAAAATTGTTGTTTTATATATATATATATATATATATATATATATAAATGTTTTATAATGTTAAATTTTTTGATTTTTGAATTTTCTTTTTGATTGTTTGCAGACAGAGTTTTATACTGTTGATCGTGAAACCTATATATTGAAAATGACCATTTAGGTCGAAACGTCTTTAGAAAATAGATATGAATTTGGACTAAAGGTTTTTTTTTTTGTTTTTTTTGTATTATTATACACCCTAAGAATAAAACAAAATCCCACGCTATATTGGCCATTTTCAGAAGAGGCTTGCATAAGTTAAGTATCCCACTGTCTCTTTCTATAATCGTAAAGTTTTCTTTCTTATTTCTTAAATCCCTATTATGTCCCATTTTTTTAATTGTTGTTTGTTCTTGAAAATTAGGATCCTCTTTTTGCTATGATCTAATCCTTGGGGCTTCATTTTCCTTTTTGTTAAGATCTCTATTATCCTCTTTATGAGTCACCAGGAATTTATCTAGACTAATAGATCTTTGATGACTTTAAATATTTCTCATTTTCTTCCTTTTATGGATTGGCTCTGATTTTCCTTGAATCCTCATGAGATTGGAGTTCTTCTAGAGAAAAGATTTGGTCGTTTATCAGGAGTTTGTCATATCTCAATGATGCCCTGTTTCCTTTTTCCCAATGAGCCCTCATAAACGGGAATAATTCTTTCCTAATTTCTCTAACATTTTTCGGTAGATCATCTTTTATTTTTATCATTTTAAAGTCTTCAGATTTCATCAGTTTAAACCTATTTTTCATATCATTTTTCAATAAAAACGAGCTTAGCTTGACAATCACTGGGCCATTATTTACTTTAGGATTTATTTTCCTTATTTCTTGAATATCATACATGCGAAAGTCTGATAAAATGTACTTTAATATTTCTATTATCCTATTACCCATATCTGAAGATTTTTCTCTATTTAAACCAAACATAATTATATTTTTCCTTCTAGTGAAATTTATCTCTCTTTCTCTATCATTTTTAATGTTCTTTATCATTTCATCCACCTGCGATTTTACCTCCCTGATTTCCTCTTCTTGATTTTTTCTATTTTCGTCCAATATCTTCTCTATCCCTACTATTTTTTCTAATAATATGTTAAATTTCTCCTCAATTGTTGCCATGGTGATTTGAAATCTAAAAAAACAAAACAAACCACCAATCTATTAAACCACAAAAAAATAGATATATGATTGATGCTTTGTTATGATCAATAACCGATACGTGTATATGTACGCAGCTATTCCTTCACGGTTCCACCCTATGAATGAAGTGAGCCAGGAGCTGGGGTGGGGAATGGGCGGAGGTGGTGGGGCCGTGTTGCCTAAATCCTAGGAGAGATCGCAAAGATAAGATAAGAAGCTCGATTTACCTTTAATAGTCCAAAAATATATTGATTATAACAGTCCTTCATCTGGTCCTATTTCTTCCAAACTTCGTATTTGGCCTCTCTAACCACTAAACAATACTCTTGTTAAAAATTGTTTAAATTGAACTACCATTAACGATTATTTGCACGATCAACACGGAGACGATCTTATACACTCAACGGACTCAAGCCGACTCCAAAATAATTAAATAAGACAGATTAAATAACTTATCTGCCTCAACAGAATGTGAACATGGAACGCTCATTGTATTAATTCTATTATGTAAGTAATTAGTAAATTATTATTACAATGCATTAAAGCGCGAAAAAGCTTTCCAAGGCACTGATATATTATAGCCTCCTGTATATTTTGAAAGCTTTTATTATTACTAAATATTAGGTGGGGTATAATTTAGAGAAATTCCAAAAGCAATAGCTCGGATTTACTAAGCATTTTCCTTAAAGACCTAGAAGATCCGGCAAAAATAAATAAGGAGAGACGGATAAAAAAACTTTTAAAAGTCGCATCTCCTCCCTCTAACCATAACAAGATTATAAACTTTAGAGATATAAAAAAGCCCCTTCTACTTCTAAACGGTTAGGCCTCTCGAAAATAAAGAAAAAAGGAAGGAAAAAATAAAAAAATAAGGAATAATACCTAACCCTATCTGCTCTGGAAGAAATAGCTCTTCCGACGAAATGGCGTTCCTTTTCAAGCAACTTAATTCTAAAAAAAGGAAGCCCGCAATTGGGGAAGAAAAGAGCAGGAAAGGTTTCAGGTGGGAGGGATTCTTATAAATGAACTCATTGGAATGCGGATTTACTTCGGATGGAGGAATTGATTTTTCCCTAAAAACAAGCGGAAAAGAGGAGAGTCTAAGATATTTAAAATACAGCACCTAAAGGATTAAGTTGGTATTGTTATTTATTCATTATTTTATACTGCTACGATTAATCTGACGATGCTACAGTGGTAGACAGATATAATTACGATAAGGATCTTTAAATGGTACCTGACACCGCACAGGCTAGGGACCACCGTTGACCCCTCCCAAGGAATTTCTGCTTCCTTTGAAATATCTTGAGGTCAACAGCAGAGCTACGAACCCTCAAATCTGGATATACGTTGAAGTCCAACCACTGCCTTACAGTTTTAGTTAAAATGATGACGTCGGGGTTTAATGGTCTATAACACAAAATCTGTTTTTAGAATATAGAAACTTAACTTTATAATGAAAATATTCGTTGGTTTTGATACTTAATATAAAATCAGATGTAATTTTTAGAAAAATATGTAGATTACTTCGCAGTACTTTTTCACAAATGCTAAAAACAGTATTGGGTTTTATGTTAGTTTAAGAATATTCAATTAAAAAAAACAAAAAGCAATCTAATATAATTTGATCCAACTGGATTATACTCGGTACTTTACTCTCAATAATAAACTGGTACAAGCTGCCTGATTCAATTGTTTCTGTGTATGTTCGCTTGTTTATTTAACGTCACTTTAAGGTTATTTATTTACAAGCTACTAAGGCTAATCGGACAATACTACCAATGAGAGTGCACTGCAGTGGCTCGAGACTCCTATTTTGCGCCCCCTCTGAAAGACGGCATAACCCAGAATTTTTTTCTATATTCATAAAATCCTAAGACACCTGCCGAGATGCGAACCCGCATTCTTGGGCATAATAGGTTATTATGTAAACCACTACAACACATTTGACCTTTTCTTTATCTGTATTAGTTAATGACATTTCTAGGTACTAGGGATTTAATGTTCTATAATACCAAATCTTCAACACTCAGCTTTCTGGTATCCTACCATGTTAATGATTGTCCGATTTTATTATGTCTGTGGGGGATACAGTAATCGTAATTTTATAATAAAATAACTTTGGTTTTATAATGAAGATAAAACCAGATTTCCCGATACCAATGGTAAAATTATGTAAATTACATTGTGGATGCTGAATGCTAAAACAATATTCGATTTCTTAAATATTTTATTGGAAAAGAGAAGATATGACCAGGACCGGGACTCGAACCCGGATCTCCCGCCTGTCCGTGGTGGTGCTTTAACTATCTCAGCCATCCTGGTTCGCTTCTCGGTCAGTCGTATCCCCTTTTTTCACTGATCCTATATCTCCGTGTTCTCGCAATTTGCGATGTGTACACGGGGAGAATGATTGAAAATTTCTTTTCAGATAAAATTTAAAAAAAAATCATATCATATAACAATTAAATAAATTATAATAATATTTGATTTCACGTTAGTTTTTGTCTTTTTAGTAAAAAAAAAAATGAAACCTACACTACTGTAGTAAATTCTGTGCTCTAACCACTGTAATAAACTAGTACAAGTAGTGTGAAACAACTTTTCTGGACAAGAATTATTAATTACGATAGATAGAAAATAAAACTAGCAGCTAGTAACGAACTTACTTATCATATTTATTCGGAATTTCCATTGCCGTTCTGTTATCATCTATAGGAACATTTTGAATCTAGACCAAGAAATGAAAAAATAAATATTTTATTTTAAAAGAAAAGATATGGCCAGGACCGGTACTCGAACCCGGGACCTTCACCTCTCCGTGGTGACGCCTCAACCATCTCGGCCACCCTAGCTCGCTTCACGGCCAGCCATATCCCCTCTTTTCACTTGATCCAACATCTCCGTGTTCTTGCAATTTGCGATGTATACACAGGGAGAATGTTAATTGAACATTACTTTATTTTGGATCTAGTTGACTTTAAGTCATTAATATTATTATAATTTATTTTATTGTTATATGATATATTTTTTTAAATATTTTATTTGAAAAGAAAAGATATGAAAGTATAAATAAATACTATGAAAGTCATGAATCATTTTTTTGTTTTTCGATTCGTTCACTAAGCAACAGGTTTGATCAATTATTTGCTGGTGTTACTGGATTTTCCGCCTTACGATGATTTTTACAATATTTCTGATATATCCTTCTTCCGGATTCTCCGATACATTATTTCTGGTCTTCTGTGGTGATTCTCGGAACTTTTCACTGCCATTATTTAAAATTTTCTTCAGATTTCGTTTTATATTAAATTACAGGTTTCCCTTTTATATTAAATTCTTTTATAACCTCTTCCACTTGAGCGATCAAACGTTTACCACATGCAAACACAAATAAAAAAATATTATTTTAAACTATACTTGAGTGGCTTAGATCCAAAACAGGTTAAATTTATTTCCAAATTTATTGAAAGGGACTACGGATCAAAAACATGATTGTGTTTTTGTTTAATTTAGTCAACCCCTGTTATTTTTGCTAACATTGGATGAACCTATTCAGGTCAATAGCTTTTCTAAAGAATTGATCTTACTTTAAACTTAATCGTCAAGCCTAGTTTTTATTAAATATATTATTTTTGTTTTTAGTACCATTCCAAACAAATTTGTTTTAATAGATATAATAGTTATTTTGTTGTGGAGGTTGGTGAAGGTTTAATAGAAAAGCACACCACTCACTCCATTTGCTGTGTTGACTGAGATCGACTGTTGTTTTGTTTTATATGTGGTTCTGGCCACATAAAAAAAACAAACCCTGCACCACCACTGCAACTCATAACAATCTACTGTTCTCAAGACCCCGGGTTCGCAGCCCAGCAGCTGGCCTTAGAATTTTTGACAGGGAGTGAAAAATTCTTGGGAATGTTTTTGTTCGGAAGGAACGTTAAACGGGGGTTCTGAGTCAGGTACTCGCAAAAAGTCCCTTTCCTAATTAAACCTGGATTGGCAAAATGTAGAACTCCCACTGTGGCATTGTCTGATTAGTCTTAGCAGCATAAAGTTGCGTTAAATAAACAAACAATCAATCATTTATTTGCCTAAGCCGGATTCAAACCTCTATTTTTCAGTACAGCAACTCAGAGCTTTAATCACTAAAGCACTTCGCTTCCCTGGCACTTACTGCAAAAAGGTTTCAAAATTACGGTATATTTAAATCCAACTGTAGATTATATTTTTAATATTAAGAAAATGTACCGTATAAGTATAAGTATGTATTATCGTTATAATTATAGTTCATTTTCGATGGCTCTTAAGGATCGAATAAGTCGAATCCTATTTAATCGCAATGATGAGTTTAACCCACAAGCAGAGCCTATTCAAAGATAAGTTGCGAGCTGTAACGACTTGTAACGCTGGCTTAACGAACCGGCTAGCAAACTTATCGTTCACAATTAGCGCTCATTTTTGTTTTGCCCACAATCCAGTTATAACTTCTCCAATGTTGGCGTAGGCTCTTTCCAATTACACACATAACTTATTGAGCTCCATCGAACTTCGTCTGATCTGAGCTACCTTCGCTGTAATATTGAGGCCTAGAATCCATAATAAAAATTCGAAAATATATGAAAGTTTCTTTAGTTGGTTCCAATTATCTGCACGAAAAGGAATTGTACTATGTTGTATAAAAAAGGCATGGAGCGAGAAGACCCATGAAATTGTTTAAAGAATGTGAATTTATACATAATCACCACACTGCACATCAACTGTTGTCCAAAACATCAGTACAGTCTCTACTACATACTGAACCCACGACCCCTTCCATGGGTTTGCAGTGGTTGCATTGTAACATGTAATCAGATCAACATTATGGCCTATAATGTTCTCTTGCTTCGCAGTCAGGCTCTCGTTTCTATTGGTATAAGCTGCATAAACATGTAAACATATTTTAAAAACTAATAATAGATGAACAATGTTATTTTTGGTAAAACAATCGCAAAAACTACTATTGTTTCGGCGCCAATTGTGTTTTTTTATTTATTCTGAGGCATGATCATTTAGAAACAGGGGTGGCCAACCCAATGATCTTTTTGGGCCACTTTGGAATATAATTTATACCTCCGAGTGCAGCATATTAAATTATATATCCCCACGTTAGCTTTAAGGGAGCGGAGTGGCTCAAATGATAGAGCGCTGAGATGCCGAGCCGAAGGGCTCGTATTCCGCTGCTGGTAGACCTTTATTTTAATCTGTTAGCAGGCTGTTGGATCATGTGGGATCTGGGATCTTCCTGCAACTCACCCTCTATAAAGGGAGTACCCAAAATAGAGGGGGAAAAAATCTGAAATTTGAGGGTGGTTTTGAAATCTGCACAGTCCTCTACTCTCAGAAACAGTACAGTTTACTACCAAAATTCTAATCCCAAGACCCTTAAAGGGTCTTTGTTGTACTTTTTTCTAATTATATTTATAATTATTTTTAATGCTTTTTTTACGTTATTCTATACTGAATAGTAAACGCATAACTCTTTAAGGAATCGCTCCATAGTTCCAGGATGGGAAGAAACTCTTAGAGGAATAAGCTGAACCTTACTTAACTCTGATCAAAGGTCTTAAACTCTTCTTATGCTGTGGTTTCGACCGTAATAGCTGACGACAACCCAGCCCATGCTGCCTCAGGAACTAAGAAAGGGCTGCTTGGCCGACCCGCCAGGCTGGCCCTGCGATCCCTCCTGCGCGCCTAATGGCTGCCACTTATGCCCCCCTAATGCCCTTGAATCGCCCTCTTTAATGGCTTGTTTATCTTTTTCTCGTGTCCATAATTTATATCCTTCGGAGCATTAATAGTATCAATAAACTATATATGCGCTCCCCAGGCGTCGTATAGTACTCCCTCTTCTTTCTTTCTGGCTAGACCTACCATACCACCATTGCAAACATTGCCTAAAGTCGATATGATCGCTCATACCATATCACGCATTATTATCATGCAATCAATGAAATATGAAAATAGGAATATTAATAGAAAAAAATCGTTTATCGAATATTAATTTAAAAAAATCGTGTACCAGCTAAGGGGTATTTAATAGAATCATGTAAGCAATAGAATCTAGGATAGGGGTGGAGATACCAGCAGAAATACCCAGTCGAGGACCTGGCTTCTAGAGACAATGAGGAAAACAGTAGCTGGCTGATTAAAAAGCAGTAGCTTTTTTTCAATGAAAAACACGTGGGATGCCTTTTATGATATTTTCATAATGGACATAATTAACAATATCAGTCTATAAAATGTTAATGACAATTATATTATTAAGCACCTCTCACGGTTTTTTTTTTTCGGTAAAATCGCGTTTTTTTGTTCATCACTCCATTCTTATTTTAAATTTATTGAAAATTATGTTCTACTTCTCAATTTTGTTTCCTAGTAAAGCGTCCTTTTTTTTTTTAACTTTATTTATTTATAATTCCAACGATAACGGGTAAATATTTAATTAAAATAATAGAAGCTTTCAATTAGGCTGGAACGCTACCAAGATGATAAAGTGGTTACACCTGAGCAAGCCCAAACTCCTGGTCCACATGTTTCGCCCTCAATTGGAGGGAGTTAGTCTGTCCAGTAATAGCGTTGGGCAGTTGGCAGTTGTTGTATTAAGTGACTTAGCTATTGGCCGCATAGGGGACTTAGCGGCTTTCAACTTCTGCATCAAGTAGACCACGGTCCCCAAGTCCCCTTTGACTTAATATATTTAGTGGTTCCTCAGGTACCCAGTCTTTCCCGCTCCAGTTTCCACGCTCATCGCTGTTTATAAAGTTATTCTAGCTAAAAACCGTTTACTGTTCCAATGTTGTTGTTTTTTTTAAATTTTACACTGATTCTACTCGAGCAAACTTATTTGTTTATACATTATTTCTCATCACATAAGGCGTTTTTGAAGCCAATTTTAAATTTGAAGCGTAATTTTTCAATGTTTAAACTAGCATATTCACATATTTGGTGATTAAAACCAATCATCCTTTACCAGTTTAGAATATAATAATATATTGGTATTATAGCATTTGGTATTATACTATTAATGGATGTTGGCTCTAATTACACTTGTACGAAAAATCCACGGTATAGAATGAACATTAAAAAGATAAAATAAAGCATAATTATTAAGTAAAATAAAAAAATCATATATTGAAAATATAAGATTCAAGATTTTATTTATTTTTTCACTTTTAACATCGTGGGAAACAATTTTTTATGATGTTATATTATTAAAAGATATATCTTTAAAAACAACATAGATTTACAGTTGAGTACAATACAGTTATGTAGTTTTTTTATAAATATTTGGCAAAGAATTCGGTTTTCATTTTTTATTTTCTTGAAAAAAAAATCAACATCGAATTTTTTTACCCCACTCCTTTTTATTCAATTTTTTTGTTACATGTTTTGAATACATAAAATACATTCTTTGAGTGTAATGTGAGTGTATAAAAATGTTTGTGTTATAATACAATTTTTCAATTTGCATATTAATTTAAAATTTATATTAGCTATTTTTAAGTCGGCATTTTTCTTTTTCGTTTCACCATTTTTCTTGTCATTTGGTCCATCGAGGGGACCTCTGTTTAAATAAAATAAAACTGTAAGCTTACAAAACTTGCATTTTTGCTGTAATTATTAAATTAACATTGTTGTATTATTATAACTTGTGTTGACTTAACAATGTGACCTAAAAGGTAGATGCAAAACAATTATTCCTGAATGTTGTTGGTAAAATATCAACCTTAACTAGTAAAATGTTTTGTAAGTTTCTAATTGTTTCCCACCTAATGTAAGGAAGGCTGTGGAACCCTTATAAAATATACTAGTTGATATTAATCAGAAAGAAATATTATATGTAAAAAAGAAAAATTATATGAAACATTTACCAATTAAATTTAAAATTAATTAAGTACATCTTTACTTATTGAAATAACCTGAACCACTAGAAACACACGAAGGTTTATAGGGTCCTATTGTATGGTGGAGGCAATTTCTATCCCTTATCCAACAGTTATGCAGGAAGCTAATTTTGGCTATGACCCAATGTCACGCTCAATCGTCAGAAGTTCTCTAAATGGATGGTATCCATTTTACAGAGACTGAGTAGGTCCTAGAAATGATATTCATATTGAACAGGATCGATTCACGGCTGTTGATATAATTAATATCTAACTGTCATACCCTATTTTGAGTACGGGTTCTTTAAATTGTTATTCACCACCCTACGAACTATGTTCGAGGGTTGAAATTCAAACAGGTAGGTATTCGGAGGGGAAATCGCGTTTATAGTCTTTATAGAGCCTGTTCATCATTACAATATGTTTGGTAGTTCGGTTGAGGGCTTTAGCACTTAATCCAAACCCTTCACAGTTTTGTTGGATTTCACCCTGAGCGGGTATTCCTACAAGTTATTAATACATTCAAACTAAAGTGAGGAAATTGAGATTTATTACAAGGGTAACGAAAAAGATTCACTTAGGCAAGCTAGGCCTCCCAAACACTGACATTCGAAAATAACTAACGTTTTTCTAAATATTTCGCAAAAACTTTTTTTTTGTTCTAGAAGACAGGAATATGCTGACATAAAAAGAAAAAAAAGTATTGTTTAAACTAATTTTTAACACGATGATATTTTAGCTTCAAAGTTTATTAGTTGAGTATTAATATGAATAATAAGGCTTAATGCAATCGAAGGCCTCAATGGCCGATACTACCACTCTCTGGCCTATTAACATCCCTTTCATCTACTCCCCCTACCACGCACACCAACTACAATGCGAACCCATAATTCACTATTTTAATTCATAACTTGATGCCTCCACCTACTTCGCGGACGTTTGCCAGTCCACCACAACGCTCATCAATTGCTTCAGTTTTCGTTTGCTAAGACCAACAACTGTAGAAGCTCTTTCCGACGCTATCACATCAATTAATTTCATCGGGTGAAAACAATTTTCGCCTTGTGTATCTTCTGAATTAAGGAGATTAGTAGAGCTAAATGGATTTAAAAGACAGTGTTGTTTATATTCATCGATCCCATAGGAGCAAAATTACAAAACTTTCATTCCTATATGAAAGTTATTATGTTAATTGCATTGTAAATGATTATATTCTATAATTATAATTAGTTCTGAATGTGGCTATTTTTAAGAGTTGCGATTACATTTTTTTGATGTTACGGTTCCTTTCAGAAGAGCAATGTCATAACTCAAAAAACCTAATTTTTTCAAGAGAGGTATTTGAAAAATTCTATTTGAGTAAAAAAAAAAAAAATTGGGTAATTGTACAATTTTGGGTAATTTACAATAGAAAATTCTTTTATTAACCATTAGACAATTTTTTAAAAGCTTGAAAACTTTTTTTTAGTTTAACCGTATGTCATTATTCCCACAAAAACATTAAGTTCAAACATGTTACAACTCAAAATATGACTATGTTAAATAAAAAAAATGTTTAGAAATGGAATATGTTTGTTCCTGAATTAAAAAAGCTTCAACCAATACAATTGCTTCTCAATACTTGACTCCAAAATTCCAATTTTCGCTCAAAAGGAGCGATCATCAAAACATTTTTTGCACCGAATTGCATGCTTTCTAGAATTTTTTCCTTAAAAAAAAAAGTTTCACTTGCTCCGTATCAAAACTTGATGATACTCTAAAAGTAAAAATGCTAATACAGAAAAAAGTAATTCTTCACAAGTTAAATAGTTTTTTTTAACAAAGCGATAGCTTCCCAAAGACTTTTTAAAGTTGTTTAGTAACGAACGGATACCTGCCATATTAAACTATATGACATGGTATACAAACGTAAGTGAGGTAGACCGAGACGTAGGTGGGAGAATTAAATTACGAATTAGAATAACGAATCATTATAGTAGTAGAAATACAAAGTAATTATAGTAGTTCGTTGACGGATGCTAGTAACCAGGGAGTGGTAGTGTCGGCATTGAGGTCTAAGGGTTAATCAAATAATTTTTTTCAACAATTATTTTTTGAAATGTTACTTCTGTCTTCTAGATCATAGAAAAAGTTAAAAAAAACTAATTTCATCGTCAGCAAACTTTTTATTTTTGAATAAAGGAGATACAAATATATTTCTAAAATATCTCATACGTGTGACGTTGGATTTTCATCAGAGGGTATCATACAAAAGTACTCAGTACTTAAAATAAAAATAGCTCCTAAAATATTTTTATAAATGAAATTTAGGTTTGCTATGTTTTATGTTGTTTGTTTATCCATTACACGCCCACCTTATGCTTATTTGGCAAGTCGGACGATGCAACAATGGGCGCCCCTAAATTTCGCCTATGTAGGTTTTTATTATGATAGGGATTCTATAACATGTTTGACATCGTACAAGCTCAGGACCCCAATTTTACATTCCTTCCGAAGGACGGCATAAACAAGGATTTTTTTACCTCCTTTAAAACGAGTTTTTAACGGATTTTTTTATTCTTTAAGACGAGTTTTTTATTGTCAAATCCCGTGATGTGGTAAGGCGAGGAAGGTTATTTAAATAAATAAATAAGATATTCCCTTTAAAAAAACCCTCAGGCCACATAAAGGGCTACAACCCCACAATCTTGGGCATATTAGGTTGTTATGCTAACCACTAGACCACTATTGATCCTCAGTTATATTTGACCGTGGCTATAACCATGTGTTTTACAAGAAATTTTGTTTTTCTGATCACAATTTATCCACGTGCCGGGAAAAGAATTACCTGTCCATATCGCCGGGTTCGAGCGAGCTTTATCCCCACCATAATCTGCTATATTTCCTCTCTGGTTCAAATAATTCAGGGCCTGGTTGAACCAACTCCACCACAGAGAAAAAATGTTCTCCG